>JALIZH010022329.1:0-30094 GCA_030522465.1 Rhipicephalus appendiculatus
ACTTTAATTACGTAGACTAACAACAAGTCTTTCACCTTTAAGCATCTGGCACTTTCACTGTCACAAATGAAGAAAAAAAGAACACTGCATTGACCGCCTGAGCAAAAAACGTTGCTTTTCAAAGACGAATAATACCACACAGCTGTCTATGGATTTTGATAAAATGATTGTGGTGTTTTTTAAAGTCGTCGTAGTGGTACACATCCGATGTCGCACCGATATCAATGACCGTGAGAGTTGCCTGCGCGTATGATTGTGGTCATAAATATTCGCAAGATGAGTCAGCAAAAATGTGGCAGGCTGTGCGGAGGCATTGCTTTTTCCACTCGGAAGGAAATTGTTGATGTCTGTCACGAGCCAGCTGCTGCGTGAAAAAACTGACTGTTATGCGTGCGCATTTCGTGCAAGCAATTTTTAGTTATTGTCAAAGTGAACGTCGACGAAAAAAAATCTCGCATTTCCACGAAGTGAATCATGGCGAGTGGGCGAAGCACTGGGGATCGTTCTTACCGTAAATCACCCGTGACATTGCCCACTGACGCATGTAAATAAGTGACAACGCCTGTGTACAGTATATGCAATGTGTTTTTGCCGATGACTGGCCGCGTCCTGCGTCCTCAACACCGGGGTAGCAGCTTGTCGGCGTTGCCGTTTTGCCGCTGCTTCCCGAGTTCTCGCCTCCGGCGGGGTAGCTTGCTGTCTGCGTAGACGTGGAGCCGCCGCATGTCGCGCTCTGGCCTCCGGAGTAGCAGCTTGCTGTCGGCGTTGCCGCTTTGCCTTTCGCAGGCGAGAGCGCGTTCACAATTGTTTGCAACCATGGCAGAAAGAGAATGTGTGGTCTGGAACGCGCTTATTCTTCATCGTCATTGGCGTCATCATCATCGTTATGACGTTTAGCGGGTGCATTCCATGTGTTGTGCCGTTATGGCAGCGTCATCGTCATCGCACTAGCGTGGCTACGGCGGACAATGGGCGGACGGAGGGACAGGCCTCGTTCATAAGATGTTGCGCATCTAAAAGAGTACTTTACTAAATGTATAGCGAAATGTTGTTTCTCTTCTGCCTTATTTATTTGTGCATTATTAATTTTACCTCAAAATATCACATTACCAGAGGAATGTGCAATAGATATTACTGCGATTAACAGTCACACCCTGAACAATAAAGACAACGAGCATAGACATGCACTGCGTCTTTCACCCAAATTCACATATGTAATGAACCTAACTCGAGGTATTCGTGATGACCGTGCATAGTTCTCTGGAAGAATAGGATCAAACCACTGCGTGGTCTATACAAACACGAACAAGGCGCTGTTTTATAAACAGCTAAGGCGCTAAGGAACGAAATATCCTGGTATTCATTAAAAGTTGTGAGAAAGATGTCTCGCAATGATGCCGTAACTGAAACAACATCCTGTTCGCATCGTGTTGAATCCTTCCAGAATGATGTCAAAAACACATCTTCTGTAAAGACGGCTGTCTCCATGTTTTCCTTGTCAGTTATGAAATTAGAGAAGCTTTGCGTCAAGAAGATGCCACACCTAAACTTGCTGCGAGAATAATGTTTTGTTACTTCATTTCAGGCACAGCGATATCATCATAGGCGTCAAATTTTAAATTTACAAGATTTACCGTAATATTTACCTTTCTCACTTCGCAGCCCGTTTATATAAACTCAATCTATCAGCAATAGCACGTCAATAACTTAAAATGTTAGAGGCCAATCAATTGCTGCCTACAGGGTATTCATGAAGGAAATCACTCATAGAATGGTAACCACCTTAGAATGCTATCCTCCAAAGGTTCGAGCGAAATTGCGTCACGGCTACTCGACAATAGACCATATCCACATTATGAAACAGGCGATAGATAAAAAGAGAGAGTAAACCAAGCATTATAAATAGCCTTCATAGATTGCGGTCCTTCATTTGACTCGGTCGAAATCTGAGCAGTCATACCAGCATTCCGAAATCAGGTCCTATACGAATCGCGTACAAAATGCTGGAAGATATCAAGAGCGGCTCCAGAGTCGCCATTGTCTTCAAGAAAAAAAAACAATAAAACCGAAATAAAGAACGGTGCAAGGCCGGGACATACGATCTCCCCAATGGTGTTCACTGCTTGTTTACAGAAGATTTTAGGAGCCCTGAATTGCCAATACACTCTAAATACGGTAACCTATAGCAAAGGTGAACTTTTTCACATTTTTGTGCACCTATAACCGAAAAGTTACATCAGTGTAACCTTTACATTTGTAACCTTTCTAATGGTTACAAAATTAAAGGTTAAATTTGTTTATATAGGTTACACCCTTTTCTTTCGGAATGTAACCTTTGCAAAGGTATACAGCAATCGAAAAGACATAGGTTACTTTCAAAACGTCCTTTATTAAAATGTCCTTAGTGCTTTCTGAAGGACTCAAAAGGCAACTCTCATATGCTGCAATGTGACCTGTGTAAAATTTTCTAACTAGGAAAACGGTGTACAAAACCTAAGACGAAGAAAAATATCAATGGAGTACACGGTTAGCACACATTCTTCTTTTTTCAACAGCAAAAGAAGATTCTTCAGGCGGTTTGTGACACGAGGAACGGTTGTGCCCGGCAGGGCAATCTTTTGCAGCAGGACAAGGATTATTAGTGAGAAAGCAGGCGGGTACTGAAGATTTTTGATGAAATATGTCAGCAGGCAAAAAATGAGGGCCCGCTCTATATTTCCATTAGACACCCGGATCACTTGCTCAGCGTTTCCGGCGTAAACACAAGTGTGTTCACGACAGGTATACACATGAGGTGCAGTGAGGACTGGTGGGTTGCAGCACAATTTACCTTCATGGCAAGCGACGCCAGGCTGTTCCTCAAGGTCAAGCTCATGTTCTGATACGTCTGATAATGGATGGTCTTCCATAAACATTGTCTCATCTGCAATGAAAAGTTGCGAACAAATAAGCGATTTAATGCCTGCCAAGGCACTCTATGCAGTGGTTCCTTGTTACGCACTACCCTCTTTGGCCATGCTCTTGTGGTCTTGTATACTGCTATATATGTTCATGAATTATGCGCCAGGGAGTGGTCAGAATAACTTTTGATGTGCAGCGGCGTCAAAAATTTAATTAAAACGCTTAACTGCCTTATGTTATTTAGACATATGCACTGAACGACTTGTCATGTATCCAATACCGTATCAGTAATTGCGACGTTTGGGAACAGAGTTCCGTTTTCAAAGCTGCGATTTCGGAAGCATCAACTGCATAAGCCACTGGTAAAATGCCCATCGATCAAAGTTTTTGACGCGTCTTCATCCTTACAGTGATACGTAGTACTAGAAAACATGGATGTTTACGTGGTATTGGCCGACGGTGCTGAACTACTAAAAATCAAAATTTCTATTGTGCGATTTCAGTTTCGGCAGCCGAACGCGGCTTCGAAGGGAAATTCGGGGCATCGATCACGCGAGACATGAAACGGTTTAAATATAATCACTGAATACGTACGCACGTCACAAACTTGACTGATGGCTCGAGCGAGCCATAACGTGATTACGGTTTAGCGAAATTAGAAGTTGCTAAAGGCACCCTAAATCTGGCGTTTGGGCTTACTCTAAGCATGAACTGCGCATGGACTAAGCATGGAACTAAGCATGGACTGCGCAGTCGCCACACAAATACGATTATTCGTGCCCGTAGTTGGCCTCTGAAAGGTTGCGACACAGAACTCAATGCACAAGGAGCGAGATGCGCGCAGAGTTCGAGAAATCATGTCAAATAAACTCCGGCGTCGTAAAACGAAGCGTGCGCATTCGTGAACATGTGAAAGCATTCAGAAACAAGCCATAGCAAGAGGGAGAGGCAGCAAAATAAGAACTTTTTTTGGACAAACAAACATTCTAATAATAATCATATCTGGGGTTTTACGTCGCGAAACCAGATATGATAATGAGGAACACCGTAGTGGAGGGCCACGAAAATTTCGACCACTTGGTGTTCTCTAACATGCACTGACAACGCACAGTGCACTCACAACGTACACGGGCTTCTACCATTTCGCTTCCACCGAAATGCGACCCGCCGTGGCCGGGGTCGTACCCGCGACCTGCGGGTCAGCAGCCGAGCACTGTACCCACAGATCCACCACGGTGGACAGAAAAAAAAATCCAAGTGTGCTGCGCCCACTAACCTTTCGAGTGCTCAGGCAGTGCGCTCTGGTTAGGCACTTCAACTCCATTATCTTGTTCTGTACCACCTACGTAGAATACACAATGAAATAAGAGACAGAATCGTGTCGTAACAAAACGTTAAATTCTGTCACGCTATCGATGCCGTCTGCACAATATGGTGCGCTGAACCCTCAGTCAACCAGTTTCGTTTATGTGTTGCATAAACCATAATTCTGTGGCGCCACATATTAAGCACTTTCACTCGTGCCCCAAGCGTATCGTCAAAAGCTTACGGCGCAGAAATCCCTTCACAAGTACAGAAAGCACGCACAGAGTTCTAGAACTCTGGTTTAAAATATTGATGCCGCAGCCATCCACTGGAAGCTTGCGTATTTATGACTACACGAAAGCCCGTAATCACCGCTGCGCACGAGCGCACATGAGAAGGCGATATTTATTTGGAGAAGGATAATCATCCTACTTCTCAATGATAGCACATGACATACACGACGCAGCTGCGCTAGTACTCTGCTATAAAACGAGCACACATAGCAGATAAATCGACAAAAATATCTCTCTACACAGTGTCGCGAGCAATAGGTCAGAAATGCGCAATGATAAACCGACTAAACCTTATATATATACATATATATATATATATATATATATATATATATATATATATATATATATATATATATATATATATATATATATATATAGAGAGAGAGAGAGAGAGCTAAGACAAGCACCCTAACAACAAAATCCACAAACCAGGCCACTCTTACCAGCTGAGAAAAGTCCCGATTTGACAAGTATTGAAATAAGGAAGACCTCACATGTCGTTAAAGTGTATCTGAAACAAAAGCCACTTACCCAAGTCAGTTATTCGGCCATGAGCCGCTGGGCAGTGGTTGCAGTAGTCCCAACGAATGGCGCTTGCTGTGGAGTCGTCCGGTGAACGAAAAACGACGTAACGCCGACACTCACATGATGTTTCGTTGCAGCTGCCACGAGGCACACCCCACATATCTTTGCTGCTCAACGGCATCATCGGTTTCACGCAACGCATGCACAAACCCAAGGAAAGGAATTGGAAACAAAGTTCGCAACCGCCGCCAGAAAACCGCGTGCTTCACGAGTGCTGCCCGGGCGATTCGGCGCTGCACGCTGCATGCTATGCACGCGGTGCGCATGCGCTGCGCCAGTGGTGGCGCCTTCCCGTCGTCTAGACTTTATGGCGCCGAACGCAGCCGACCGCCAAGCGGTCAGGATGGTCAGGAGAACCCGCGCTCGCAGTGCATGCGGTATACTTTCACCGTGCTTTTACCCTTTCTTTTTTTTTTTGGCGAGGGACGCGGTGACGCTGTGTACACATAAGTTACAGAGTTGTTCACGGGTTACTACAGACAGGTTACACTGCGCTTTTCGCGCTGGTAACGTATGCATTGCTCGAAATGTGGATTTTGTAACTTTTAGACACCGCGCAATAACGAAAACATGAAAATAAACTCCTTTGTAACCTTTATTTCATAAGTTACTCACGCCCAAAAGTTACTTTATAGGTAACCGTGTTTAGAGTGTAGTACAGGGTAAAAGTTCATGGAGAGTACCTTAGTATCCTGCGATTCATTCATAATATTGTCTAGCCTGGTATCTTAGGTCGAATGGCAAAGCATGATTACTAGATTGGACATTCAAATCAAAATGATGGGTCTAAAGGTTGATATAAAGAAAGCTAAAGTAATGTTTAACAGTCTCGGAAAATAACATTGGTTTACAATTGGTAACGATGAAGTGGAAGTGTGTAAAGAAATGCGTCTACTTAGAGCAGGTAGCAACCGCATAACCGAACCATTAGAATGAAGCAACTACAAGAACAAGAATAGGGTGGAGGGAATTGGACAGCTGTTAGACTATTATTGTCAGTTTACCAGTATCCCTCAAGATGAAAGCACATAACAGCTGTATCTTAACGCTGTACTTACCCGATGAGGTAGTTACCGGGAGGCTTGAGAAAGGGGGTTAAACTTACATTGACGACGACAGAGCGATCATTCGAAAGGAAAATGATGGGTCTCACATCAAGGGACATGAAGATAGAAGCATGGTTAAAGGTGAAAAGGCAAGTTAAAGACATCTTAGTCGAAATGAAGAATATAGTGGCATGGACAATAAATATAGCATGAAGTCAAGATAACCGCTGGTCGTTACGACGGACAATGTTCTAAGGGAAGGCAAGCACCATCGGGAAAGGCAGAAAGTTATGTGGGCGTATGATATGAACGAGAGGATGAACTTGTGTGGAAAACATGACTAGAGCAAGATGAAAACTGTGCCAGTTGTAGAAACATGGGACAGTGTCTTGCGCTGCAGTGGGCGTAGTCAGGTTGATGGGGATTGTGATTGTGACAAGATGATGATGCTCTTCGCAAGCATAAGGCATGTACGCACAAGCTTGCGCCTCCCTCCAAAGGATCTATTTATTCCTGGAGCACAAAACGTATGTTGCTCTAGAAATCCCCATTAGGAAATATGAATATCCTTAAAAGGAGACGGCATGCCACTAACGTGCTCAACAAACGATGAATGACGACTCAGGTTCTATCAACACGAAATAGAGGTTAACAAGTGTATTGTATCGAACGCGGAGTTCCTAAAAGGTGTCAAATCGACATTTCCGACAAGTTTGTACTGTGAATATGATAAAGGGGTACACAAACCCCCCACCCCTACGAAGCTTGTTTGCATAGCACAGTTTTATACTGTCACGATTGAGTTATTTTTACAGCGAAAGCTGTTATGAGATCACAACAAGGGTCGTTTCTGCGCCGTAGTTGTCCGCCGCCGCCGCCGCCGGTGTCCGTAACCAATATCGCACGAAATAAGAAAAAAACTAAATAAATAAAAAACACCTGTGACAGAATGGGAATCGAACCCGGGTCCTCTGCGTGGCAGCCCAGCACTGTACCACTGAGCTACGCCACTGCTTGAAACTGCGGTGCAAACTGACCCTACGCAGGCTTCATATCGGTTAAGGAATCGCGTTAACATGTGTTGTAAAGCGTTTTAGAGCAGTAAAGTAAGAACCAGGCGTCACACAATGCGAATTGCGTAACGAGTGGGTCGTTCAATGCTCCAACTCATTACAAAAGCCTGAGGCATTATTCTTCATCGTCGTCAGTCACAGCATCAACAAAGTGCACATAATTCGTTACAAGAGTGTAGCGGGCACCGCGCTTTTCTGAAAAATGACGAAGAATGGCATAGTAGACGCTTCCCCACTACACAAAAAATATGATGATTTATTGCGTAGTGGGTACCATGCAAGTGGGCTTGTAGTAGTTGCCCCAAGAGTGTTTAAAAGATGCTTAAGGCCGCTCTCCCAGCTTTCGCTGTGGCTGTGCTGCGCGTTCTGCGCAGGCCTGGCGGTTTTTTTTTTAACACGATAACGTTAAAGAGCTCGTTTCGCAGAAATTCCGGAGTCTGTGTCAGCGTCGTTGTCGGTGTCGGCATCGTTGGTTGTGAGCGAAAAATCATCATCTTGTCCATGACAGGAAAAATTGTGAAAGATGCAAATAAAATAAATAATAACATTTTCGTGCAAGAGGGATAATCGAACCCAGGCCGTTCACGTGGCAAGCAGGTGTTCTGCCTCAGAGCTACGATATTCCTCTTTTTTCTTTCTTACAGGGAAGGAAACCGTTGCACTTAGATTGACACTCAGAAAATCGAAACTGCTTTGTAACAAAAAAAAAAAAGACACTGTATGAATGCCATGTAATGGATGGAGTCGCCTTAGCGCTTGTAATATTGGGTGGCAGAAAAGTAGAATCGCGCCAGGTGTCAAAACATGTGAATTGCGCAAAAAATAGGTGTTTCAAAGGCCTTCCCCTGACAAAGCACTCAGACATATTTATCATTATCAGCAGCAGAAGCATCAGCAAAATGAACAACTGCGTAAGTTCGCGTGTTGCCTTACAGAGGCGTAGGGGGCCCTTCGCTGATTCGCAAAAGAAATAATTATGGCGTAGTGGGCACTTAACAACTGTGCTTGTAGTAGGCATTCAAGGATAGTTTGAAACGGCCAAAGTTACACACACAGTGGCACGTTTCTTTACGGAACGGTTGAAGTATGCACCGAGAACCGAAGCAGGCTAGCGATTGAGAAGGCGATGCGCACGAGGCCCGATTACGCTATCGCGTTTTGCTCTTGAAGGCGAAGCTCAAGCGTCGTTCAAGTCTTTTTGTATCAGATGGCTGTGTTGCTGGCTATACTATGGAGCTATGTGGATTCGTTCAGAATGGAATTTTAAGTTTACTTTCATCCACTGTCATGAGTACCCATTGAAATCTACACCTTCACGTTTTAGAGTAATATTCGGTCTATGTTTTTTTTTTTTTTGCAGAGTTCTACTCTATAAAATGTTTCGTCACTGAAAGCAAACCTTGAAAAAATACCCATTCAAACGTAGCGACGGCAGAAGCTGTAGACAGCGTCGAGTAATAAAGGGTGATAGCAGCCCAAAATGTATCTTTTCAACGTTAAAATATTTTACAGCGCGACGAATGAGACACGTCACGGTCTAAAATTTTTGTCATATAAAACGGCGTAATGTTAAGGAGCAGATCATTTATTGGGAAGAAACTATTGAAAATCTCATGAAATCTCAATATTAACTTCGCAGAGTAACAACCACGGTGTAAAACGTTTAGTATATCCGACTTTAATCCGTGCAAGAGTTGTGAGGTCTCAATAAAAGAGATAATGCCTAAAGGGGTTTCAGGAAAGAGGAGAAGGGGGCGGCTAGTGATATTATGGCCTATTCTAGGTTTACATTCTAGCTTTTGTTAAACTTCACAGAAGCACTGCAGAATACCCATCCGCACACTGTGCGTTCTTATGAGCAAGCAACTTGGTAGCGTTGACAGCTGAAAAAATAGTACCTCGTTTAGGTTTATGAACTCAACCTGACCTTCATTAGAACAAAACGCTGACATGAAATATTTCTAGCAACTCACGCCGATGTGATAAGGCATCGCCAGCACTGATTTATCTCCACCACCTTTGAAAAAGTTTAATCATCCGACATGACCTCCACTGTGATTCACCATAATCATGACAGCTGGCAGCGCACATCCGCTACAGCCAATTGCAGGAAAAGTGAGGGCATGTGCATCGGTTTTGCACGTGTCGCTCCTGAACATCACCATTCGTCGAGCGCTGCCACGTGTGACTCTGTAGTTCAATTTCGCGAACTCAAATGTCTCACACCTTGTAGTCCGCTCGCTCCAGCACTGCGGAGAGCAGCATTGACGCATTAAATACTCTTTTTAGGGGCGAAGCTCCTTAGGGTGTGGGTCTGTCCCTCCTCTGTAGTATGTAGTAGTAATAGTAGTAGGCAGCCACGTATAGTGGCATGTACCCACTCCACGTGATAAAGATGACGATCACGCCTGATGACCATGAAGAATAAGCGCGTTCCAGTATAGTGGAATGTACCCACTACACGTGATAACGATGACGATGACGCCGATGACCATGAAGTATAAGCGCGTTCCAGACCCCACATTCTCTTTCTGCCATGGATGAAAACGATCGTGAACGCGCTCTCGCCCTCGAAAGGCAAAACGGCAACGCCGACAACAAACGTTCCCCTGAGCTTAACGTCATATATGACGAAAACAAAATCAGGAAAACCCCCTCCTTGTGGTCCGTAGAGCTCTTGAACAAAATCATCATCTACCCCATATGTAAATATTAAAAGATTGTGCATATACTTTATCAATATGTAAATAATGAAACATTGTGTATATACTGTATGTATAATCACACCACACCCCCGCGTTTGTGTGTAAGGTCTTTGTATGATGATCGAGTGGGCAAAATTTACGGGGATTGACGGTTTACCAGATTACCTCCGGAGCTTCGCCCACTCATCATCATTCACTTCGTGGATATGGCGTGATTTTTTTTTGTGTAGGGTCATGCCAGGTCAACTGTCCCAATCGTGGCGCTCACCAAAAATCACTTTCTAAAAAAAAATCTGAGAAAATTGCACACTATAGGCACTAATTGTAGAGTATTTTCCCAAAATATTTTTTGCCGCAAAAGATTTTTGCGCACGTGACCACCATTTGAAACTCACTAAACGGCGGGAAACCAGGTACGAAAAAAAAAAAAAGATTCCCTACAAATCGACCGTTTCGCGCATTCTTTCAACATTTGCTTTCTTACGTTTTTCGAGCATCGTGCTTTTATTATAGGACAGTTCCTTGTGGTAGCTTTCTATTTTCACTCATTAGCGCGTAGGTAATATTGAGTAAATTGTAGCGTTTTCGAAAATTTTCCTACAAAAGACGATTATTGATAAATTGCATAAATTACTTTTATCAAATTCTCCATGAAGCGTACTATTGTCTAATATATATATATATATATATTGTTTTGTGCGGTGCATAGTCTCTAAAATAAAATCCGAACTTGGCAAAAACGCTCCTTCGTCCTATGTTGAGACGTCTGTAGCGCCCTAAGGTGGTCCAAGAAAAAATGTGCTGAAAAGCGCATACGATTGAATATTATAGCAACATTTTTCACAGACTGTTTAACAGATTTTGGTTTTAGTGGAGAAAAAAGTTTTTGAAATTTAGTACCACCATTGCATTATTTCTCTATGGGGGGCTATAGGGTAAGGTGGGGCAAAATGAGACAAAAATTTGAAAATAGTGAATATTTATTTTTATTTCGATCTTTACCCTTAAACGTCAATGCAGAAACTTTCCTTTGGGTACAAAGTATGTGCTACATAAATATGACCACGTTTCCACTCTCAAAAAAGTTTATTTTGAAAAGAAATACAAAATGCATGAGATGTCTCATTTTGCCCCAGCCTGCGGGGCAAAACGAGACAATGTGAAAAAAAAATTTAACCCTTCAGTTTTTGCAGTAGAAGCACTTAAAATAAGCTCCGTGGGCCCTCACGCAGCCTTCATGACCCCAGTCCTTGCACTCCACGCATTGAATCCAGACAGAATCCGGTGCTGTTTTGCTCCAAAACTCCTCGCAGATCAGACACCACCAGTCTTTCTTTGTGCTAAAATTGTCTTTTGTTGAACGCTTGCACTTCATTGGATTATTCAACAATTGGAGGCTAGATACGTCCTGATGCATCTTCGCCTATTTTTGCCGTTTTGATCCAAAACTGGGCGTTTCGTGTCTTTCAACTTCGTCAGCCGGGCTTTGTGAGGCAATGTATTCAAAACTGTGCTAGATTCGGATTTTCTAGCGCTGGTCTTTTTTTTTAATTTTGGTATTGGACAAATGTCATTAAAACGTGATCCTAAGACGTGTTTGTGAACGACTTGACTTGGAGATCTGCCAATTTTTTATGCTCCTCTTGAGAGCATCGTTGGGAACGCGGAACCTCGATGCAGCGCGAATGGAGTGAGTGTCCTGAACAGCAATCAGTGCTTTTTCACGTCGTTTTCCTGCCAGGAAGCTCTATATAATATTCTCTTGTGCGTCCGAACCCTCCTAAACAATAAAATATATTATATAATGAGGGTAAGTAAATGGTTCACTTAATAAGACACTCTCTAAGGCAATTCAATGCCTTTTTGTCGCGTTTTGCCCCCCCCCCCCTCACATTCAGCTTTGGCCCCGCGCACCAAATGAACTAAAATTTCGGTGGTATGTAGCTGGTATTATAAAGTAACAATATAAACACTTACGTTATTGTGCTGACGCCAGGGTAGCTTCATGCATGGATCCGAAAATTTGGCCGAGCAGAATTTCGCCCCTTTTTGACGGGCCACGAACACAGTGACACCAGCCGCGTAATTTTTCCCACGCGAACGCTGTGAGCAATCATCAACTTTTACACATAAAAAGGTGGACAACTACCAGCACCTCTCGCTGAAATATAGAAACAAAGAAAAATGCTTTCTGTATTTGCTATAGAGGTCGGCAAAGCCAAAATGTCGCGTTTTGCCCCGTGTCTCATTTTGCCCCGCCTTACCCTACGAAGCTACAGAATTTGCTGTATAAAAGCAATGTTAGTGTATTCGCAGTACATGGTTTTAAGTTCATTTTGTTAGTACTTTATTTTGTATACTACATATCAAGGTGATAATAACCAGAGGACAAAAATATAACAAAGCGTTTGGCTTAGATGCCACTATTGCTTGTATCGACGTTTGTATCGGTGTTACGTATCGGCAAAAGTTTTCACGTCAATATGATGTCATTCCACGACATCGTCGCTTGTCGAAACGTGGGCCGATCACGGAGGCAGTGCGAAACCATAGAGCTTGCAATTTCTCCGATGCTGGAAGCAGTGAAAAAGCACTTTAGGTGCAGAAACATTTCGGAGGCGAGCGTGGCAGAATCAATACATCGGCGGAGGAGAAAGAAAAAGATGGCTTTCGCCTTCGAGTCGTACAAGGCGAATGCATAAAAGTTCCCGAGGGTTTTCATTTCCACGGCCGCCTTAATGCATGTGAAGACAAATTTCAAATACTTAAGTTATATTAAAGTACTCGACCGGCTTTTTCATAACATAACCAAAGTAGCATTAAAAGAAACTGGTGTAATTTGCGTTAATTTCTCTTTTTTTATTCTTCCTCCTCTTCTGCTTTGCGCCCTGAACACGTGCACCGATTTCTACGGCCTGGCCCGTAACAAACCTGAGGTAGGGGACAAGAGTGCAGATAGAAAGAAAGAGAGAGAAAAGAGTAAGAGAAAGAAAGCGAAAAATAGAAATTCTTCAGGGAAACAATTATTCACCTGGTGTAATTCAAACCCGCGTACCCTCCACAGAAGGGCGAGCGTTTCTAGCACTCGGCTACCCAGGTACGCTAGCAGACCACAGCATAGCGGTGTATAGCACAAAGTAGCAAGTGCGTGAGAAAGGGAAGCGAGCATGATGAGGAGAGATGTTATGGGGACGATCGAGGAGGAGGAGAAGGAGTCGAGAAAGTAAAGCATAGCATATAGAAAGAATTAAAGAGAAGTAGAGAGAAAGAAATGCAGAACAACAATGAAAGAGAGAATATCAACGAAAGAGAGAGAAAGAAATACAGTGAGGTATCGAGAGAGAAAAGGATAGAAATAATGGGGGGAGCAAGCGAGAAATAGCTAGAGAGGAAGAGAAAGTAAGGGATGAAACAGGAAAAAAAGATCCAAAGAGCAAGAAATAGGAAGAAATAGAGAGAAATACGAATAAATACAAATAAGCAGAGAAAGGAAGAAATAGAAAAACAGGGAGACGAAGAAAAACATAGCAAAGACAGAGAAAACGAGCAACATTTAGCAAAGCAGCCAAATGCAGGACTACGCTCACGGCTTTTAAAGATGGCGCTTTGTGCGTATATACAGCCCCGAATTCTTGTTTACCAAAACTCCTGCTGATATTTGCCTAAATATGACAGACGTACAACAGACGCGGCGGTCGCATTTGGATGGAGGCGAAATGCTAGAGGCCTGTGTACTGTGCGATAGTCAGTGCACGTTAATGAGCAGCACAGGGTCTAAATTTCCGTAGCCCTGCGCTACGGCGTCCGTCGGTTTTGGGGCATTAAACCACAGATGTTACTATTGATCGCTATATTTCAACTGAATTTTCACTTCGGGCACATGTCATTAAAGAGATAACAACCACAAAATACATCTTAGTCCCAGTATTCGTCAACAGCTTCCCGTGCAAATATATACGTGTGGCGCATGCATCCTTGCTAGACGCAAATGTGTGTGTGTGTGTCTGTGTGTTTTTTTTTTTTTTTTCTGAGGACGACTGAGGGTACACTTTCCCGCCTGTTTACCTTCCTGTTCATGTGCATAGCTTCGTCTATGATAACGCAGTCGTAGTCAGTTCAAAAAGAAGTTAGCTGGCTTATCTCTCTGTTCTTAAGACCACAATCTCGAAAACATAGATAACTTGCATATTCTCTTCTCAGAAACCGTGAAGTATGGCACTGCCGGCCATGGTGAAATTTTTCACTACATACCACTGCAGCTTAGCTGCGCGCCTTTTGCCGCTTCGAGGGCTTTATCAAGGTAATCCGTGCGCTGTGTCATGAACTTTTTCATACGCTGAGTCTTGGGGGGAACTGTACAAAGCTCTAATGTGTAAGTTCCGTTGATACGTCAGTTTTAGAGATGGTATGACCGGCCGTTCATCAAGGCTGCATGCGACAGACACACAATATGAAATAGCTGTACTAAACTCAACGCTGTCGGTGAGTGACCCGCAAATCGGTACTGTTTTTCGTGCTTCAGCATGGTGCTTGTATCAAAAGAGCGTGCCACTGCGAGGACCAGTCACTGGTTAATAGCCCCTCAACCATAATATAAATTACGTCTTGGAAGTACGAAAGCTGTGCAGTCGCTATGCGTGGCGACAGCCGCTTTCGACCTTGGTTTACACTGAACTGACTGCCGTAAAAACACATTGAGCATTACATGTTGAAGATTTAAAGGGTACATGACACCCAATTTTCGATCATAATATGTGTTATGTGAGTTAATCCTTGTGCATTCGCAAGTAAGCTGGCGAAATTTTAGCGCATTCGGTCGAGCACATGGTTTATAATTGAATATTTTTACAAACACGCGAGTGGCCTGAGAGTCGGGCAACACTGGCGCACTCTCGAGCCGTGACGTAACAAGGAGCTAGCTGTGCGAGCGTCTGTTTTCCGGCGAACGATGTTGTTCCGTGGTACGCTACACGTGAAATTGAGATAATTTAGCTTCCTTCACCTCGGCACTGAAATTGAACGATTTGAAGTGGCTGAAACGGCTGAAAACAGCACATGACGTCACACGCGCCATGGCGAAATGGCGGACACCGAGGGTGGGTGGAGTTCACGGCCGGCGTTTTTGAGGGCTATTTTTTTTTTTGCGCTAAAATATTATTTACGGCCCACTTGTCATAAATGTATAGCCATAACAGACCCTTTACTTCAACTGTTTGCTGAAAACCACAAATTACAGGGTGACCGTGTCATCGCCTCTTTAAGTTTCCCTCATTAGGGTCGTTAGTGGGACAAGGTCACTTGTTTTTATTGTGCTCGACTGCACATCTGAGGCGGCGTTCTCAGTCGCTAGAGCAGCTGGCAATGTGTTATAACTGCGATGTCGAGACGAGTGAGGTTAATGTGACACACGAGGCTTGTCTAAATCAAAATTACTGCCCCTGTGACAGCTGTTCGCTGGGTACCGCACGCCATTGAATATACGAAAGCGCCGCATGTGGCACCTGTACACGCCAAAAATTTCAAGCGCTTATTCGAAGCCCAGAATAACATCAGTCAAGCTTACGTACTCTGTGAACTTGGCAGATTTGCCCTAAAACGCGAAGCATTGACAGCTAAAGCACTTAATGAGGGTATTTCATTGCAATTAAATGCTTGGACACTGTTCCAGTCACAAGCAGCTGGAATAGGTTAGGTAGGTAATTATAGGCAATGGCTGCTGCGCAAAAGAAAAGCGCCTTTGCAGCTACAAGGCGTACCGCTGTTTTCGCGTGATGAGCAGTGTACGTCCAGTAGCGTTAGCGGCGGCACACCTCAGTGGTACAGGAGATGAAATTGACGGAATACAGTCACCGTTATAAACCATCCAATGCGATATGAGACAGCGTGTACGTTTACTACTCGTTCCGCTCTGACTGGCGTTTACGCGCACATTATCAGCAGGCATACTAGTGTCTACATGCAGTATGCGTTTGCGCAAGGCTCTTTCATTCACTAAGTCATTCATTTAAGCTGTCAGCCCCGCTAGGGCTAATAAAGAGGTGAAAAATGTTGCAGTGGCTTAGCTCGGCTATGCCAGGATATACGTAGCGTTAGCAAAGGTTCAGCTGATTATTCTTAGCTTTCCTGATTGTCTAGATTGTCTAGGATTAGCTTGATTATCATGCTTACTGCTGCTCCAATGACACACAAACACGGTATACGTATTATGTGGCACATGTGTATTTTTGCTCAACGTCAGGTTGCTTCTCTATTGCCACAAAGACGGCTTGGTGATCAGTGAAATAACACGCTGCCGTCTCTACGGCCCAACGCAGTATTCTGTTCATTCTTCCTACCCTTAACCGCTAATTGCCAGGCAACTACTCTGGGATCCGATGAGTCACGCTTCTCCGCTCTTCTGCGCCGTTGAGCAGCATTTCCGTTCTCCTTCTCCATGGCTATACCACACTGGCAAACGCCAGTCAGAAGCGCAGCGGCTCCAGCGCCGTGTCAGACGGCGACTGCACTGCGAAGGCGAATAGCTGCGCGCGCGCGCCGGTGCGTCTATCGCGGCTACGACGTCACTCCTCTGGAATGCGCAGACCGGCGGCGGTGAGTTGCGCGCGGCGGCGGCGGAGTGCGCGGGAGATGCCGGCTCCGGCGGGCCAGCTGTGTGACATCACTGATCCTCGCGCATGCGCAGCACGGCTCTTGATGTGCCGCGCGAAACGGGTTTGGCTAGGCCAGTGTAGCTAACGCTACAAAACCACAAAAGGCTAAAGCGCTTCCAACTTGAACAAAGCGGGAATATAATGCACACGTGACTTCTATTGTTTGCAAGCACCCCCCACTTTATAAAGATACAATGAAAAACAATTATACCACAAAACAATACACCTTTTTTTTAAACTGTGTTATTAAAGTTAAAAGAGGTGACACAGGAAACCTTGAGGGCCAGCACCCGAAGGTAAGCCGCTGTTCTGGCATCTAAGTTTGGGCATAGATGTCAATCGCCACGCAGCTACATGTTGTAGAACAGGCGTCGGCAACCATAGGAGCGGGAGTGCCAAGTTGCAAAAAGTCGACACAGGCGGGGGGGGGGGCAACCGGGAGGAAACGAGAGGGGTGATTTGGCAAATTGGATTAGAAATCGTTTATTTTCAGCATGCGTGTCACAAAGTTGCAAACATTGGTTACAAGGTAGAATCCCGTGTTTGGTGAAAACTTCAACGGCGGCCTTTAGATAGGAAGTGACCTGAAAAATGGGGGGGGGGGGGGTCGTGCCGGGGGGCCGCATAATACTGCCACGCGGGTCACATGCGGCCCGCGTGACAGTATGCGACCGCAGGTCGGCAACGTGCGGTCGCATGCGGCCCGCAGGTTGCACCCCTGTCGTAGAGTATACGCATCTGCAGCATAGCAGGTTCCCTTGAGCGATACCTAAGTACAGGGCAAGTTGGTTTTCTAATGTTGTACGCTCAAAGAAAAGCACTATTATTCACGACTTCCAATATTCTTAAATTTATATCAATAGGTTTGTCTCGGCCACCAATCTTCCAATACGAGTACGGCTGAATGCATTGAAAAATGGTACTACATTTCAATGATCTTATAATCGCATCTCCATTTTAAAAGAATCTATGTTAAAGTTGGATGTCATCTCAATAAACAAAAAAAAGCTGCATGCTCCGGTGTCAAGTGTTTTTAGTGCACTAGCGCATTCAAGGCCGCTGGATCAAAGCGCATCAGTGTCCGCTTTGATCCAGCGGCAGTGGCTCATTATAGTTTACCATGCTTGGCTAACTAAATATGAGCTAAACATGAATAGGCAAAAGACAAAGATTAAGCTAGAAAACATGGCGAAAGAGACAGAGCTCATGAGCGCAGCCGGCTGTGGCAGGGTTTTAAAGAGTATCTATAATTAGGCCAATCACAGCAGGGTACCTTACTTATGAAAATAAAATTTTCTGAAGAATATTACTACATGTGTTTTATTTTCATGCATTCGGGTTTCACCCACAAAGATTCTAAGCAACGATCGGCGCATGCCGTGCAGCACTGTTTGAGAAGCTTCCCGATAACTGGAGATCATTCTGTTAAGATTGCGCGCTAGGACGCGAATAGACTAGAGTAGAGTCTAGAGCTTTCGTGTCAACTAGCGATAACGCTGGAATCATCGATACCATATGTATAAAAGCCGATGCGCTGTACCACTTCGCAGATTATCGACGGCCGACGCTCTCTTCGCCGGTGTCAGTGCACAGAGTGCATTGCTTGCTGTAGTTTGTGTTTCCGTTTCCCGGCCACAAGTTCGGCCAAATAAAGAGTTTCGTCTTGTTGACGCTGACTGCTGCCTTCGTCAGTGTCTCGGCTTCGTGACATGTGGTGGAGGTGCCGTTCGTTCATATTCCGGACGCCCCCCGTCAAGCCCAGCCCAAGTCGCAAAGAAGACATCGACGCCAACTGCGAGCAGCGAGCAAGCCGCACGCAACAAGGTCTGCCGCCAGAGTACGGGCCTCTACTTGAAAAGACCCGGCAGATCAAGACCCTGACCTTGACCGCAGCGACGATTACAGCCCCTGTACCGCCTGTACCCCTCCTGCTACGCAACCCACGGAGCCGCCAGCTTTCCGCGGTTCTTCACCAGAAGACCCTGAAACCTGGCTTGAAGCATACGACCGTGTCGCCGCCTTTAGCAACTCGAATACTGAAGACAAGCTACCTCATGTCTACTTCTACTGGGAAGACGCGACAAGAACCCGGTTAGAGAATCTAGAATCCTCACTTCAAACATGGCACATCTTCCGTAGCGCATTCCTGGCCGCGTTCACAATGGTCGTACGCAAGGAAAGGGCCGCTTCATTGCTGGAGACACGGGTACAGCTACCAAACAAAAACGCCGCTATCTTCATAGAAGAGATGACCCGACCTTTCCGCCAGGCTGACGTTGCGATGCCTAACGATAAAAAAGTTCGCCTGCTCATGCGGGGCGTTAAACAAGAAATCTTTGCAACCTGCCCACGACGGTCGCCGAATTTCTCGCTGAGGCTAGCTACCACAGTTGAGAAGGCTCTTGAGATGCGGACGAGGCAATATAACCGCTCCCCGCTGTCTAAAACATATTCCGAAGTGCACTCGTTGGCCACCGGCGGCTTGCGCAATACAATCAGAGCTGCCGTACGTGAAGAGCTGCGCAAGATGTTTCCTGGATCGCAATCCCAGGTGCATTCCATAGCCGAAATCGTTCGCGAGGAACTCCAGCAGTCACCCGGAGTTGCTGTACCGACGCAACCTGAGCCAGAAGCGATGAGCCATGCTGCTGCCACACGCCATGCTGTCGCCACTCTGCGCAATCGCCAAGGCACCGCGACACCACAGTTCCGTCGCCAGACACCGCCGCCACCGCCGACGCCCTACCATCCTGCTGTCAAACAACGGTATGCCCGAAGGATGGCCTACCGCCGCTGCCAGTACCGACAGATGGGGCTACTCGGTTTCCCCGTCAACGTGCCGCGTCCACAGCGGGGTGAACGACCACACGACATCACCGACTAACTTCCAGGAGCGAAGTGGACACCCTGACGACCATCCCAATCGCTGTCGCCAGGCCGCTAAAACTCGCCGCATCACCGGCAGTACACCGGCCCTACATGGGGCCGATCCACGAACCCTTATCCGGAAAATTAAGGGTAGTAACCGATGGAGGTGTGGTTGCTCTACGACGAAATCCCGAAGATCCTCCGCCACCGACAACGAGTCGGGAATCGCTAGATACCGGCTCGCCGCCTATTAGAAAGCGCCTTCGCGAGAGCCCTTCGCCGCAACACGACCGGACGACACGACGCAGCAGCATAGCAGCAGCATCGCAGCAAGTCGACGCAGCCGCGATCCGACGCCATGAACTAACCGTAACTTAAGACGATGAACCAATTACCTTGACGTGCTTATTGATAGACAACGTCACCGCATTGGTCTACACCGGAGCCGACTACTCCATCGTCAGTGGCCCGTTCACTGCCAAGCTGAAAAAGGTAAACACCGCTCGGAAAGGACCCAAAATCCTGACAGCTGGAGGCACATAATAACACCAACTGGAATCTGCACGGCAAGAATCACGACTGACGGCCAGACTTATCCAACGAGTTTTGTGGTCCTGCAGCATTGTTCGAGGGACGTCATTCTAGGCATTATTATTATTATTTGATTTGCATACATAGATACACAAGGACACAGAGGAAAGAGGGAGAGAGCAAGCTGGCAACTGCCACCTGGAGGGGCACAACGCCTGCTTACTCTTTCAAGAGGAGGGAAGAGATAGAGGAGAGGGAGATAGGAGGAGATAAAGAGGGAAGAAGGGAGGGAAGTATAAGAAAAATTGACGAAGACTTAGACAAGCATAAATAAACACGGAAAAAAAAACGTCTATAAACGGGTAGCAAGGTCCGTTTGGTCCATAAAAGTCAATAGAGCTCGATGGGCCTGGTCGCGTCGAGAAGCACAACCTCTCGGAAAGAGGTAGGAATAGAGCTATTAACGAGTGCTTTGCCATCTGGGGCTCGGTGCATACGCTCAATATGATGTAGCGCCCTCTGGTCAGCTTGCAGCCTTAGAGGCAACTGGTGGGCTTCAGTAAGTAGTGGGATGGATTGAGCCTCGCGAGGTAAGCCAAGCATTACTCGGAGGGCTGCACGATGATCCCGTTCCAGCTGAGACATCATCGTTCCAGCTGAGCAGGCGGCACATTCAAGACTGGCAAGGCATACATTACGCAAGAGAGTACAGATGATTGGTACACCTGTAGCGCTGTCTTCTGGTCAATGCCATCACCCCTATCAGTCAAGGCGGCCACATATTTGAACAGGGACAGCGATTTGCGTCTCACAGTTGTAACAGCAGGACGCCAAGAAAGGCGATCATCGATTATTACACCCAGGTAGCGATGTTGCTGTACCCACTGTATCGGTGCGTCTCCGAGGTATAGCCTGCTCATGCTTCGACGAGCGCGTTGCCGAGGATGGTACGCGATCGCGGCTGACTTGGCAGGTGAAATCTGCAGGCCAACTTCAACCAAGTATTCTGAAGTTGCATTCAAAGCTCGCTGCAATATACCACGAAGACGTGGACCATGGTGTGACGGACCGCTGACCCATAGTGCGATGTCATCGGCATAAATCGCTATGCCTAGAGGAAAATCGCATTCTTGTGGCAATCGGCTTGGAAGTCCAGCGAGTACGCTGTTAAAGAGAAGCGGCGACAAGACGCTGCCTTGCGGGACGCCACAATGAACAGTGCGAGGTTCACTCGTTGCTTCTCCAATGCGCACTTTCATTCTGCGCTCCGATAGAAAATTGTGCACAAAGTGTAGCATACGGCCTGAAATTCCCGCAGTCATAAGTGCACAAATAATTGCCATATGCGGTACCGAGTCAAACGCTTGCTGTATGTCAAGGAATAGAACGTACGCAGAGTGCCTGTTTGCTCGAGCAGATTCAAGCGATGAAACAAGATCTGCTAGGCTGTCGAGGGCTGAACGGTGGCGACGAAATCCGCTCATGACATCAGGGAAGAAATTGAGCTCCTGTAATCTGCCGTCCAGACAAAACAGTACCATTCGTTCCATCAGCTTCATAATATTAGAAGTTAGCGATATTGGTCGGTATGACTTCAGGTGTTGTGCAGGGCGCCCAGGTTTTAAAATTGGCTTCACCACAGATGATCTCCATTCAGTATGAATCATAATTGTTCGCCACACTTTGTTGTATTCGTCCAGGATACACTGATGGAAGACCTCATCAATATTTCGCAAGGATTGGTACGTAACGCCATCTTCGCCTGGGGCAGTGCGACGATAACAGAGGCTGAGCGCATGGCGCAGCTCAGCGGGAGTGAATTCTGTTTCATCCATCTCACAGGGAGGACCACAGAAAATTGTTATCGAACGATGACTTGCGTTGCCTCTTGACGTAGGAGAGGCGAAAAGATCGGCGAAATCTTCTGCAAGAATTTTCGGAGACCGTCCAGTCGTTATGCACAAGGCTGCAGTTGGATTCTTGCAGATCTCAGGTGTTCGGAGAGCCTTCAATATGCGCCATACACTTCCAAAGCCGCTCGCCGTATGCAACGAGCTACACAATGCGGCCCAGCTCCTTCGACGAAGTTGTTTTGTGTGTCGCCGAATGACTGCATCTAAGCGGTTATACAGCGTCCAATCAGAGCTTCTGTTAGAACGCTGCGCCCTCTTGTAAGCCCGGCGTCGACAAGCACGTAGTCTCAAGAGCCTAAGGTCAGGGTTTGGTTTATCTGTGCTCCGCAGTCGTTGTACTGTAGCTAGTTGTAGACACTCACTCACTAGTTTGAACAAGTTGTCTTGTGATGGCGCCCCTGCAATCAGCTGACGGAATTTGTCCCAATTCGTCATTGTGTAGGCAGCACTCTGGTGGCTAGGAGAATGCTCTGGAACCAACCAAATCGGCAGATGATCAGAGCCCCATGGGTCAGCTTGTATTCGTCCAGGATACACTGATTTCCTGAATCAGCACGGCGCAGTCATTGACCTACGATCCCAATCGTTAACGCTTTCCGCGGACAGTTTCAAACTGTCCTAGAATGCCTACTGCAAGCGCAGTTGCGAAGGGCGCACTACGCCATGGTTATTCTTTTTACGAATAGGCGAAGTACCTACTACACGTCGATCGGTAAGGCAACAGTGTCCCTGGCGAAGCTGCCTATTTCGATCACGTGTCCATATGTCGAAACGGAAAGACAAAAGCACTTCAGCGTGTTTTAAAATGTACATTTACCCCTTGACCTAATGTTAATGATAGGCGATGAGTCACTGGTTTTGTGAGCGAAGTGAACAACTTTTAGGCGAAACTCTTTCTAAGTGCAGCAGTGTGTACTGCACTCAGTAGCGAAGTTTTATCTTTTATCAACCTGCGGTTGCCGCAGCATAGCCTTAGTGACGTTTGCGCAATTAAACTGAATTTAGTTAACCTGTACTCATTTGGAAACACCTAAACCTAGCAACAACTCAAAAGAAATGTATTTTTCTCTTTTGCAGTGTGGGAACTCTTGGTGCAACAATTCGGCATCGTGAATTATACATTTTTCATAGACCGTGACTGAATTCTTCTGCAAGGAACTACCGCATTTCTTTCCTCGGTAAAATAAATTTTGTAGAGAAACCGAGCTGGAATATGGTTCGGAGCCACAAAAACTACGTTACACTTTATTACATGTATTCTTGTAAATTTATACTTACAATTACAAGTCATGGCAATTGTGATTACAAGTATTTATCGTGCTTCCAAGCTCAGACGTGGATTGTTGTTTAACTGGCAATACTAATTGCGTTTATTTTCAGCATGTGTGCCACGTGTACGCCTCCCTTTGGAGAGAATACCGCATACCACACAAACAGCTTTTTTTGCGGAAAACTGGAAGTTGTTCTTTAGTAGCTGATCTTGTCAAAGTGGTCAGAGTTGCCCGAATCTGCCGTTCGCTCGTCACCATGTTAGACGCGCGGAAGCCTTTTCGGAGATCATCAACGTAATTGAAATGCATAAGAGTCAATATTACGCATTTTTAACGCAGTTCGTTTTAACCACAAAGAGCGTTATGCTTAAGAAGCAACACTGTGCACTGAACATTATGTAGGGTTTTGTTTAGTGTTATTAAATAACGAAACCCAAAATGATGCCCTCACAAAAACAAAAAAAAAAAAAGCGTCTACTACCTTTCGATTCTTTTTCCTTGCTAGGAAAACCAGCACTCAATTCACAGGATGACATCCGTGGAAACCTGTCTAATTGCAAAGTTTGCGGGGTTTTTGCGCTTACATAAAAGCGCCACAAGTCGATGCTAAATTGTTTTTTTTTCGAAAAAGAGCGCTAATAGTGCATTAAGAGGGTGTGCTTTCGGATGCTGTAGTGCATGTATAGCTTGTCTGTAGAAAATTTCTCCGTGAAGAAGTATTTTGGTGCATTGTAGGCACAAAAGACACAACAAAGTCTCTTCACTGAACTCCGCTGCTGTTTTAGAATTGAAGATGGTCCCTTCGTGGCTGGCTATCTGTAGTAGTACAGGTACGAAATTCGCTTTATAAGCCTATGAAGCTATATTTGCGTATTTTAAACCCACTGGTGACAGTAGCAACAATAGGGCCAAGGCTTTTTTATAGGCTGCGTGCACCTTCTGTTATGCGAGGTTTTATTTGTGCATCTGCAAAAAAAAGAGCAAGTTTAGCCAAGAAAGGCACTTCTGTTTTATAACAATTTGACACTAATATTTATGCAATTAGTAAAAACTACTTGGAGAAAACTCACAATAAGCGTCAGCCCGCGCAGCGCCTAGTGGGCACGGAAACAGCATTGACAGCGTCGTGCTTAACCGACACGTTTTTGCAATGCAGGTGGTGATATCACTCGTTCTTGCTTGGCTATCATCCGTCCCTGATCGCCACACAAGCCCAGTCCCGCCATTTCAGAGTTTCCACTTTGATTATGGCTCGTGCACCAACGCCCCCTTTCTGGATGCCATCAACTTCTTGGACTCAACTTCCGTTGTCAAACTCCCGCCAGGCTACCCAGCACCAGCATGAGCGTCATCAGTTGCACGGACGGACTTAAACTGGCGGCGCTCCGACACTTTCTTCAGTGGGCACGGAAACAACATTGACAGCGTCGTGCTTAACCGACACGTTTTTGCAATGCAGGTGCGTACACAATTCTTGCCATTTTCTAAAAAATCTGACGAACTTTGCCTGATTATTTTCCCGTGCCCACGGGTGTTGTGTGAATCTCTATGCGAGTGCTATTCAATGGCTATGTTACTCCTTTGTGCTGGCGATGTTGAGCCTAACCCTGGACCAAACACTCGTGCTGTCGCCCTGCAAGGGCTGGAAGACCTACCCGATAATCCTGCAGACCAAATGAAGGCGATGTTTACGCTTCTTAAAGATGTTCACACCCGTTCTCTTCAATCCTCGAAATGCCAGACTGAACTCGTATCTGATGTGAAAGCCATCAAAACAGGACAAAAAAGTATACAGACCGAGCTTACAAATATCCGAAAAAGGCTGGATGACCTTGAAGAAAAAAAACCCAAACCCTGGTGCGTTTTAACACCGACTTAACACGCGTGCAGGATACTGTAGACCAACTTACTGCTCACAATAACTCATTATTGCTACGTCTCGATGACTTAGAAGACAGGTCCCGCCGCGATAACTTAATATTTTTTGGGCTGCCCGACTCGAAGGAAACATGGCAGCAAACAGAAACAAAGCTAATCACTGCACTAAATGCCACACTTGGCTCGGTTAGCAGCGATAGCATTCAGCGAGCCCACCGACTCGGCACTTACACAGCTGATAAGAAACGCCCTGTAATTGCCAAGTTTGGTAATTACAAAACAAAAGAAAAAATACTTGCAGCACGCGCACAGCTAAAGCCCAGTAACATCAGTGTTAGCGAGGACTTTTCTCCCGCAACCCGCTTGGCTCGTAAAAAACTTTTTGAGTTCGCTAATTCCCTGCCAGACAAACCGCAGTTCAAAATTAACTACAAGAAATTGTTAATGAATAACAAGTGTTACATTTACCAAGCTACCTCTGACTGTGTTCAGGAAGTACACGACCGTAGCAGACACCGGCTGCTCTGGAACACGTTACTACATAGGGATGCGCGAGGGGTAGTGGCCTTAATGAAAAAAGTGAAGCCAACGTTTTTTATACTAACATCAGAAGTATTCTTAAAAATCGTGACTCTTTAGCATCCACAGTAGATACTTGCTCAGCCGATATAATAGCTCTTACGGAAACGTGGCTCTCAGACGACGTACTTGACTCGGAACTTTTTGATAGTAGCAAACGGTATTTGGTATATCGCTGCGATCGGAAAGAGCGTCGTGGAGGCGGTGTACTTCTTGCTATTTCAAAAAATATCCCATCATCATGCATTCACATCAGTTCCAACTTGGAAACAGTTTGGGCCACAGTAACGCTCAACAACCAAAAAATAATCTTAGGTGTTTGCTATCGTCCACCTTCATCTCCACCCTCATTTATTTCCGATTTACATGATGTAGTTTCTACCATTACTTCAAAGTTCGATTCTACGCCCCTTTTCCTGCTAGGCGACTTCAATTTTCCTAACATAACATGGAAAAATGGCCAACCTATCTTATCTTCTGATTCACAAGAATTTTTGGGTTTTTGATCTACTTTTTCCCTGTGCCAAATGGTAACGCATGCCACAAGAATTACACCACATACTTCTAACACTCTCGATTTGATCCTAACGAACTGTTCTGAATATGCATCGGAAATTCATTACTTACCAGGTATTAGTGATCATGTGATAATTACATTTCCCCCTTAATGTTCCTTTTCAAAAACTTCCGAAAAGCAAACAAATTATCAGAGATTATAAAAAGGCCAATTTTGAAGAAATAAATAAAGAATTGTGCGACTTTGTGAATGAATTTCTTAAGGACTTCGATAACCGTACTGTGCAGTCAAACTGGGATATGTTCGCGGCTGAGGTAGAGCGTCTAACTAACAAACACATTCCAACCCGTGCCATAACATGTAATCCACGTGCGCCCTGGTATAACAATAGTTTAAAACGGTTGTCCAACAAAAAAAAAAACGTTTGTACCGTTCGGCGAAACAAACGCCCTCTGACTCTCGTTGGGAACTATACACACTCGCATCGAACGCCTATGTAGCCGCTGTCAAACATGCTAAAGAAACATTTTTGTCTACGACATTACCATCTATGTTAATAACCAACGTCAAAAAATTCTGGCGCGCCATTCATCCCCTTCCTGATAATTCTATCATCCTTAACGATTCTTCCGGTGACCCTGTTTCAGAAAACCATTGCGCAGCTCTCCTGAACGATGTATTCGTAAAGAACTTCTCGCGAACTACCGATATTACTCGGCCTGCATTGAAAAGTTATAACTATTTACCGATGTCTCCCATAATTATCGAAGTTAGTGGTGTAATTCGCCTAATAGATTCATTAAAGATGCATTCTTCTCCTGGATGTGATAACATCAGTGCCAAATTCCTTAAAAACACCTCCTTGTATAGCTCTATCGTATTAACTAAAATTTTCCAACAATCACTCGACACATCTGCTCTTCCACTTGCATGGAAAACAGGAAAAGTTATTCCTTTACATAAATCTGGAAGCAAAACCTCACCTACAAATTTTCGTCCCATATCATTAACTAGTACCTGCTGTAAATTGCTCGAACATATTATTTTTACTAACCTGATGAATTTTCTTGAATCAAACTCATTTTTTACTGCTTCACAACACGGATTTCGCAAAACCTTGTCTTGTGAGTCTGTTATTGTCTTTCACCCATAAACTACACCAGATGTGTGACCACTCATCCCTTGCTGATTGCATATTTTTAGACTTTTCAAAAGCATTTGATAAAGTAAGCCATAAACTTTTACTTCATAAACTAAGCATACTCAACCTTGATCACAACATTCTCAAATGGATTGAGTCGTTCCTTGTTAATCGTTCCCAGTTCGTAACAGCTAACGATCACGACTCACCGCGTAGTATCGTTCAGTCCGGAGTGCCACAAGGATTGGTCTTGGGGCCTCTTTTATTCCTTATCTATATTAATGACCTAACTTCAGTAGTTACCTCTAATATACATTTGTTTGCGGACGATTGTGTAATTTTCAGAGAAATAACTTCCCCGCAAGACATAACTACTCTTCAGTCCGATCTCAATAACGTTTGCAACTGGTGTCATCGGTGGCGAATGGAGCTTAACATTAACAAATGTAAATTTATGAGAATATCTAGATCTAATAGTCTCCTTCCCGTATACCATCTGAATAACATTTCATTAGAAACTACAAATTCATATAAATACTTGGGTGTGCATATAACATCTAACTTAACATGGAACAAACATATTGAATACATAACTAATCAAGCCAACCGTTTGTTGGGTTATTTGCGCCGTAACTTTTCTCGCGCTCCATCATCATTGAAGTTACTACTTTATAAAACATTGATAAGGCCAAAACTAGAGTACGCTTCAACTATATGCGACCCCTATCACGACAACCTTACTCAATCCATTGAACTAATCCAAAATAACTCTTGTCGATTTATTCTATGGGACTACAACCGAACATCGAGCGCATCTTTAATGAAATCACATCTGCATCTGGAATCACTAGCTTCACGCCGTAAAATTTTTCGTTTATCATTTTTTCATAAACTGTATCACCATCCCTCTTTACATCCGGAATTCATGTCACGACCATATTACTTATCTCACCGCATTGATCATCAGCACAAAGTTAGAATTTGTGCGTGTAACACCACATGTTTTTCAAAATCATTCATACCTCGTACGTCACGTGATTGGAACGACCTTCCGGCTGATATTGTGTGCATTTTTAACAACCAGAACTTTCGTAAAGCATTAGAGAACATTGTACAGTAACAAGCACTTGTATGAACTAATGTCACCTTTCAAATTTTATGGCGTGCTATGTAAACGAACCTGCAGTATTTTTCCATCACTGTATTTCACATACCCCGCTAATATTGTATAAGCAAAAATTCCCGCATTTTATGTTTATTTTATGTTCTCGTTGTGTGCGATATTTGTCATACTCAGCTAAAATTGTATGACTAGCAAACTTTGTACTAATCATATACTATATTACCTTTGTTATTCATCGCTGCTTTTCTTTTGTTTCCCTTGTAACCCACTCCCCTCTGTAATGCCGAAAGGCCCTGAGGGTAAATAAATAAATAAATAAATAAATAAATAAATAAATAAATAAATAAATAAATAAATAAATAAATAAATAAATAAATAAATAGCAGTTATCGCGTGGCTTATTGGCTCTGACAGGCAATACTTTCTAATTTAATGCCTGAAGGATCACACTGAGTAGCATGCTATTTCATCTTCACATGGTTAAATACACTGTTTTTGTAGTACCACCACCGAGATCAGTAAGATTAAAGTGACGGCTGTTACTCAGTCTGTTATGATTCTCTTTGAGGAAATACTTATTTCACTCAATGCCGCGCCCTAAATTTTGAACTAAAGCCTGCTCGCCTGCGACGCTAATATCATCTCTTTTCATAATGCAGCATTAAACTGCATGATGACACATCTCTGATGCCGTACCACGGATTAGACTATATGTACCTTTAAGGGCGTGTTCACGATGTTCTCTGGGAACCATGAAGTCAGTTAATAGGTTTGACATGAAAAATGTTCATTTTTGTGCAAGTGTTTCACAGCGTGTCCTGCACTTCGTAGAATAATAGGGCGCCATGACTTGCTATGCGTGGGTGCGGAAAACATGTTGATGGAGAAAGAAATGCCACTTTATTCCTCATTCACTGCTATCTAGAGCGTATGCCAAGTCCAATTACACATTCAAGTACACTGACTGTAGGCTGTCAGCCGTCACTATTACTGTTACTTATCTCAGTGCATATCACGAAACAAATTTACAACTTCAGGAGTGACGTGCGCGGTGTTATGTATTGCACTACAGTAATCTGTCCTGCCGGCTACCTTTTTAGAAAGTTATTTGACACACACCCGTGGGCATGCCAGTGACCATCAGTCTTCAAGTGAAGTCCGCTTACCGATAAGTATATTGCTAGCCTTAAAAAAACGAAACCAGCAGTGAATGAAGACATGGATAGCATAGGAAACTATATTTCTTGTTCTCAACTGTGGTGGCTTAATTATGACGAAAATATAAAGAAGTTAAAGTTGATGAAAAAACCTGCCATCGGTAGGAACTGAACCTACAACCTTCGCGTTATCCGAATGTTGCAGGTTCGGTCCCTACCGGCGTTGCGTACACGGGCTGAAGTCGTAAATTGAGGAAGAACGCAGATGTGTACTCTGGTTACTTTTTCAACATACCCCAACGTGAACACCTTCCCACCAGAACAGGACACTCTCACGCAAGGTTTAGAAAAGCTTCGAGGTCTTCCGTTTTCAATTGTTGATTTTTTGAAAACGCAGGATGCTGTAAAGGGAAATATTGAGCAATAATAAATGGGACTCAATAACGGCAAGCTTTTTACAAAAAATATGCCACTAGGTAAAGTAATGCCCTTTCACACATAATGTCTAATATTTTGATGACGTCATAACTTACTCCTGCTGGAAGCAGCATCAAT
>JALIZH010022330.1:0-43279 GCA_030522465.1 Rhipicephalus appendiculatus
GCGAACTCACATGAAATAATTTTATCAAAAATTCCCGGGAAAGAGTTTTCGGTGGTGGGAGGGAGGTCACGGCACCCCCCCCTCCTTCGCAACTCCGATCAATAAATACTGAGCTGGCGTATGAACGCTGGTGCTTTGAAGTATGCGTGAGTCGGCCTGAGTATAAACCTGAGCCTACGTAAGGCTGACAGTAATGCTGAAGTTGGGTAAGTAGAACCATAGATCGGCAAAAAAGTGTAGAGCTCACTCAGACTCACTCAAGAAATGCATTTTCGGCTTCGGGCTCACTCGGACTCAGACTCAGACTCAGAAAATTTTTTCCAGCCGGACTCACTCAGACTCAGACTCACGGCTCTATCTGAGTCTGAGTGAGCCGACTCATGAGTCCGTTAGCGTACAATCGACTTCTTTGAACTTGGTGTCAATGCTCTTTAACACCAATAGCTCGCGTAATCGGTGCTCTACTTGGCGCCTTTTGATCTCGTACCTTCAGATATGAGATATCGGTGGTTGCAATCCAGCAAGCACCTTTTTTATTGAAAGAGCGAACTCACATGAAATATTTTTATAAAAAATTCCCGGGAAAGAGTTTTCGGTGGTGGGAGGGAGGTCACGGCACCCCCCCTCCTTCATAACTCCGATCAATAAATATTGAGCTGGCGTATGAACGCTGGTGCTTTGAAGTATGCGTGAGTCGGCCTGAGTATAAACCTGAGCCTACGTAAGGCTGACAGTAAGGCTGAAGTTGGGTAAGTCGAACCATAGATCGGCAAAAAAGTGTAGAGCTCACTCAGACTCACTCAAGAAATGCATTTTGGGCTTCGGGCTCACTCGAACTCAGACTCGCCAAACTTTACCTCACCCGGACTCACTCAGACTCAGCCTCACGGCTCGATCTGATTCTGACTGAGTCGACTCATGAGTGAGTTTGCCGACCTATCGTTAATAGTCAACAAAAACAGATTTAAACACAATCCAAAGTTGGTGTCCCAAATGGTACATGTGTTTGAACAGTGCTAAATGTCAACTTATATATTTCACCAGCAGACGTTTCCCTGTGAGATCAGCCTATTACATGGACTATATATCGCTTGAACGGGTGTTAAAATTACAAATATCGTGGGGTTTATTTTTCGGATAGTCTGACCTGGAGTAGATGCATCGAATGTGTCACCTTGAAACCATCCCGAGTGCTTAACCACAGCAGACGAAATTTTTACAAAGCCCCCCAAAAGCGTTAAAGGAAAACTTTATGATATGAATGTTCGCCCAATACTTGAGTATGGTTGTGCAGCATGGGACCTCCACACCACCTGTCTTAGTAATTATCGTGAGCGTACCCACAATCACACAGCCAGGTCTGTCTTTGGTAACTGCAACTATATAAGCAGCATTTTATGAATTAAAAACAGCCTTGGCTGAAAAACCCCAGCTCAACGCCGCCTAACAATGAAATTAGAACTTTTCTTCCGAATATACTCTGATCTAACAGGAAGAATTAAAACTTGTACATTTCCCCCCCTCATTTCATCTCTGCACGTTGTGATCATGAGTGCAAGGTACATAAAATGCGCTGCCACACGAATGTGTTTCAATGTTCTTGTTTCCCGCACCTCCATGCACTGGAACAGACTTCCTCCATGCACTGTAACATACTTTTAATCGTAAAACTTTATCGTAATTCTAATTGTTCTGACGTTCTAATCTCCCGTGAGCTTTAAACTACCTGTCCTCTCTGCTTTTTTTTTGTTTGATTTGTTTCCTTCGTTTGTATGAGTTTCGTTTGTATGCGTTGTCCCTTTTCCATGCTCTATCCAACGGTTTTAATTAGCTCATATTTTTTCGTGTTTGTATGTGTGTTTACATATATTTTGTTATGCAACTATTTATTCTTGAGTTGCCCCCTGAAATAATGCCCTCGTGGTGCTGCAGGTGCTTCTATAAATAAATAAATAAATAAATAAATAAATAAATAAGTAAATAAATTTGGCTTTACGAACGGACAGTAAATAAATTTTTTTTAGCCTCGATGTATTTTTTCTCATGTGGCACACTTGTCGACGTGTTTGGCGGCGCGAAAAAGTCGCTTATTTTTGTTTTCGAATTTCTTTAAGTGCCGAGAAAACGCTGGTTGATTTTATCTCTCTCTCTCTCTGTCCACTTTCGGATCCCTATTTCCCCGCCCCTGTGCAGGGTAGCAAACCGGTTCTTCTGCCAGATTAACCTCCCTGCCCTTTCCTTTTCATGTATTTCTCTCTAGCCCACATGTCCGTTTCGCACTAAAGATTGATTGTTATTGTACGTGTGTAAATAATCCGGCAACACGTATTCTTAGTGTTTGCGCTGCGGTGTCACACAATTCAAAGCTGTTGTTCGTAATTTCCAAGCTCGATTTATTGAAACGTCTGCTAGTTAGATACGTGCCAGTGTACTTCCATGCATGCAGGAAGGCGTCTTACATAACGGGTACTCATGCAAGCTTTGTACAGGACAGCGCTCGCCCTGTGTGTTTCCTCGTTCGTCTCGTCTATTTTGCGCTGTTTTTACCTTTTATTGTACGTAATATTTTTTGGAAAATGGTTGCCTAATTAGCATGGGCTCTGTTGCATTCGTCGTTTAGCTCTTGCCTCGTGTTAAACGTACTGCTTTCTAAAGTATAACAATCGTGGTCAGGGGTGAAATAGTCCCTCTTTCGAGAAGGAGCAGCAACCACAGCTGCGCTCGCCGTTGAGCGTTGCTCTGCAACAACGACCGATGCGACGGCAACACGTGAACGCCGGCACTCCCCGGATTCCTCGTATACGAGCCGGATATAGAACCGGCGCTCTGACCCATTTCCTCTCTCTCTGTCTCTCTCTCGCTTCCCGTTCTCTGCTACTCGTACTCCACGACAACCGCTCAAGGTTATCCTGCGGATGGAGGCGTCGGTGGTATAGTGGTTAGCATAGCTGCCTTCCAAGCAGTTGACCCGGGTTCGATTCCCGGCCGACGCAATATATTTTTTTTATTATGTGTTTATTGTTTTTTTTTTTTGGCATTCAGCTAAAATGTACAATACGCATTGCAGGTAGGCGATCTCGCTAATCAATCAAAACACGGAACAAATGAAAGGAAAAAATATGTAAGTCCAGTGCGGGCTTCGGCGGCAGGGTGTTTTGAAGTTGTAGTACGCTATAGTTATTATATTCTTTTTAACCGTTGGCCATTCTTGGCCATTTAATTATCCCATTGCAACATCGTGGACAACTGCATTGAAATAAAAGCATGAAGTGGTTAGTAGTCGATCTAAAAATGAAAAATGAAATTGAAAACCACTTGTCCGAAATTTTGGAAACAGCGACCGTATTGTCGAAATTGTGAAATATAACGAAATAAATAACGAATTTTCCTTTGCGTGTTGTTACTAATAAACTTAGGTTCTTTTAGAAAACCCTCGCCTGTGTCCTTGCATTCTTGCCGCCAAATCCTACGACTAGGAGATAATATTTCAGCGGCGTGCATAATATTTTATTTTGAAGGAGGGGGGGGGGGGGGGAGGAGGGGGGATGCGTGTGTGCCAATGTGTAGGCACATGCAGACTGAAAATTCCGGGCTGGGGGTGGAGAGAGGTGCGGACTTGAACGTTCCCTCTGGCCCCAGGCATGTCGTGGATCTTAAAAATATCTGGGATTTTACGTCCCTAAACCACGACATGATTATGACAGACGCCGTATTGGAGGGCTCCGGAAATTTTGACCATCTGGTGTTGTACAATTGCGAGGTACCCACTACGCCATAAGTCATCATAATTTTTGTGAGCAAGGGAAGCACCCACTATGCCATTTTTCGTCATTCTGCGGAGAATCGTGGGGCCCGCTGCACACCTGTAATGCATTAGGTGCACTTTCCCAGAGAACACGCGACGACCTGAGGTTGTCCAGAGGATGTCCTATCCAGTACGAAAGGACGACCTGAGGTCATCCTCAAATGAACCTCGACAGGTTCCAATCTCGTCTATTTGTCCGGCCCCAGTGTATCCTCATGTTGTCCTGAGGACAACATTGAGGGATCTTTTTAGTGTGCGCTCAGGTCGACCTGAGGACAGCATTCAAGGCTCTTTTTAGAATGTATTCAAGGCTTTTAAGACTCATGCTACGCCCACTGGAAATGCGGTTTCCCAATATGATTGTTTTCCATAATTGAATTAATGATTCAGCCTTAAAACTAAAGCATGCACTTAATGCTTCGAAGAGCATACCCTGAGCTTTGCTATTAAAAGCTCAGTAAATTGCCATACCAGACGAAAATATAAACACGCAATGACACGCAAAGCTTTTTTATTATTATTAATAATAGTTTCAAACTACGAGTCCATGGAGCTTGGCAAAATAGGGTTGTTTTGATTACATCTTTCCATCGGAGGTCTCAGGGTACTAGAGGAGATAATAAAAGAAATAATGAGCAGAGGACATTGCGAAATACAAGAAATACTCAAACAGTAACACTGAAAAAATGAAGAATTAATGCCAGATACACAGAACCATTATGAGAATGGCTCCTAAACCAATGCAGGCACGCTATTGTCAAGAAAGTTGCCTCTCAGCACGTGTACAGCAAAAACATCGGGAACATATAAATGCATACCAGCTGCATTGTGATAGTTGCGTCAGCTGCCAGCTTTATACGAAACTTCACAAGGGCATCTGAATCTTCGAAAACTTCGCTCAGTAGATCGTCATCTCTTCTAACTTGTCATGCGGTACTGCAAAGTTGCCGCTGTATTGTATCGAACTGCTGGCCTTCCTGCTCCACCATCACCATGAGCGTTTCTGGGATTCTAACTCGTTGCTTAAAGTCTCTAACATATTACAAAAATTGTGCAAGTGTTGATTTAAAGAAACTTTCCTGTGCCTGGGCAGGTCACCAATCGAACGGGTCACCAACATTACAGAAGCGCCATCCTTTGCAAGTGGCTGGCAAACAGCTTGATATGCCAAACGCGCACGCACACATACAATTAGCTCCATAATCAGAACGTTGTGTACTTGTCGTCGTCGCAGGAACCACGCTGAATATAGTCAGGCTCGCAACTGCAAACGATAGTGTCGCACACGACGTGTCACAAACGAGTGCAGAAAAACTTCGGCGATCTTCCAACTGTGAAGAAACACGGGGAGGCAGCGTTCTGTGTGATGTCGCATAAATCGGTTGGCAGACTTGGCGGTATTTGCCCCTGTAGTTCCAGCTATCCCATTCCAGCTTTCTCATCTGTTTTGCTCACTATAAATTAACCCTTGGGTACTCGTATAAGCATCATGCGACACAATGCACACCACGACATTGTGGCGCGACATCGTCAGCTTTGGCAGCGCTGGCTTGCTGCCAGCACTGTTTGCTATGCGTAAACAGGCATTAGCGCATCTGTTTCTTTATCGTCTAAACCTGCAGTCCACGCAATCTTCCATTTCGAACGCGAAAAATAGAGACAGAGACTTCTGGAGACTTACCTGCCACCATGCCTAACTATGCTGCTTTCTGAAAATACTGAAAAGTATGTTTCCTGTATGTCCGCCTCGGTGGAACAGTGGCTACGGTGCTCGGCTGCTGACCCGAAGGTCGCGGGTTCGATCCCGGCCGCGGCGGTCGCATTTCGATGGAGGCGAAATGGTAGAGGCCCGTGTACTGTGCGATGTCAGTGCACGTTAAAGAACACCAGATGGTCAAAATTTCCGGAGCCCTCCACTACGGCGTCTCTCATAATCATATCGTGGTTTTGGGACGTTAAACCCCAGATATTATTATATTATTAATTATATTATGTTTCCTGTATCATCCTGTGAATGCCTTCCTGAGGACGCACTGAGAACATCGCATAACGTATGAGGACGCAATGAGGACGTTCGTACCATTTGAGGACGACCTCAGGTCGTCGAGTGTTGTCTGGGTTTTGTTGATGCTGTCACTGATGACGACGAAGAATTACGTCTGAGCCTTTTGCAATGGTTGCACAATTAGTTTTGTGGGGCACCTGGTTGTTATTTTAGCCTTCTACAACGCATTATTACAAATTTAGGGTAAGGCGGGGCAAAATGAGACACGTGGCAAAACGCGACAATTTGGCTTTGCCGACCTCTATAGCTAATACAGAAAGCGCTTTTCTTGGTTTCTATATTTCAGCGAGAGATGGTGGCAGTTGTCCATCTTTTTATGTGTAAAAGTTGATGATTGCTCACAGCGCTCGCGTGGAAAAAATTACGCGGCTGGTGTCATTGTGTTTGTGACCCATCAAAAAGGGGCGAAATTCTGCTCGGCCAAATTTTCGGATCCGTGCATGAAGCTACTCTGGCGTCAGTACAACAACGCAAGTATTTATATTGTTACTTTATACTACTAGCTACATACCACCAAAAGTTTAGTTCATTTGGTGCCCGGGGCCAAAGCGGAAATTGTTTTGAATTCGGGCATGTGAGGGGCGCATAACGCGACAAAAAGGCATTGAATTGCCTTAGAGAGTGTCTTATTAAGTGAACCATTTACTTATACTCAATATATATTATATTTCATTGTTTAGGATGGTTCGGACGCACAAGAGAATATCATATAGAGCTTCCTGGGAGCGAAACGACGTGAAAAAGCACTGATTGCTCTTCAGGACACTCACTCCATTCGCGCTGCATCCAGGCTTTTCCGTGTTCCCAAGGATGCTCTCAAGAGGCGAATGCAAAATTGGAAGAATCTCCAAGTCAAGCCGTTCACAAACACGTCTCGGCATCGAGTTTTAGTGACATTCCTCTAATACCAAATTAAAAAAAAAAACAAGCGCTAGAAAATCCGAATCTAGCACACTTTTAAATTCATCGCCTCAGGAAGCCCGGCTGACGAAGCTGAAAGCCACGGAACGCCCGTGGAGTTCTGCACCAAAACGGCAAGAGGAGACAAAGAAGATGCGTCAGAACATATCTAGCGTCCAATCGTTGAATAATCCTATGAAGTGCAAGCTTTCAACAAAACACAACAATAGCACAAAGAAAGACTGGTGGTGTTTTAATGGCATATGGCAGCGCACACCAGGTAAGACAACGATCACGCACACAGACGGACGACACAAGCTCACAGAGGGACGACACATATCTCATACGATCTGCAAGGAGTTTTGGAGCAAAGCAGCACCGGGTCCTGCCTGGATTCAATGCGTGGAGTGCAAGAACTGGGGTCATGAAGGCTGCGTGAGGGCCCACGGAGTTTAATTTCAAGTGTTTACACTGCAAAAACTGAAGAGATGAAATTTTTTTCACACTGTCTCGTTTTGCCCCGCAGGTTGGGGCAAAGGAGACATCTGGTGCATTTTTTTATTTCTTTTTAACATAAACTTTTTGACAATGGCAACACGGTCATATTGATGTAGCACATACCTTGTACCCAAAGGAAAGTTTCTGCATTGACGTTTAAGGGTAACGAGTGAAATAAAAATAAGTATTCACTATTTTCAAATTTTTGTCTCGTTTTGCCCCACCTTACTCTAATGCTTCCTTATATGGAGCTTGTATAGGGTGAACGCGATTGCTCTCACGATCTTCAAAATATCGGGCTTGGCGGTCGAAGCACAAAACAAAGGGCCCACGGTAGAAGAAAGTTCACTCAACAAAACATGTTTCGGGGCTAGTTGGTGATACATTCTTACTTTAAAATATTGTAGCGCTACATTATCATCAGCGTAATCGCATTCACCACCTGCCGAGCGAGGTTCATCGCCTTCCGTCGTACGAAAGGGCTTGTGCCTGTTGAAGTGACTGCTTCAGTGCCCGTCCTGTCATGTACTTCTCTGTCTTGTCCTCGTCTAATATAGCGCTACAATATTTTAAGTAAGTATTTTTGTGACGTTGCGCACTCTTAGGCAAGGGCCACAGTCAGAAACTTTTTTCCGCAAAGGGGGGAGGGGGGAAGCGGCGGGGGGCTATTCAACCACCCTCAATGTAGGTTTTTGTGATCGTTTGTGGCGCGCGTTTATATAGCATCGCAAAATTTAAAAAAAAGCTCGCTGTGTCTTCTCAACGCTAGTGTCTTGGATCCAAAAGGCATGACCGCCATGAAAGACAGTCGTTAGTCCCTGCTCGTGTGAAACGTGTGGCATGGAAATCGATGGGAAAAGCATGCAGGCAGAAGTAGTTACACTTGTCACCTGTTCTTAGTGTGTACACAGTGAACTAAGCCTTGGCAAGTTATAATGGAACGCCATCTTTGGGAGGATTATCGGCACGAAAGCATACGTGAGATCAGCGCAGGAATAATTGCTCTGAAATCTAAAAATGAGACGGAAGCTTTATGACGGAAACCCATATTTGTTAAAGTTGAGCTGCATCGCTGAGAAATTAAACGGACGGGCAGAAAATCATGCACCCGGTTCACTAAACTGATTTATCAGAACGTGGCACAGGGAAAAGGAAAACGTGCACAAAAGGCCAATGTTCTGACAGCTATAGGCGTATTTCATAAACATTTTCAGTTGTACATGAACGACGAGTCATGGAATTGGGTATCTTTTTGCTGGGGGTGTGCGAATAGTGAAATTTCATCCGGAATCGAATTCGAATCGAATAGTGCCGAACAGTGACGTCGAACCGAATATCGAATCAATTATCGAAGCGAATATCGAATGCAAAATATATTATTGAAAAATGAAAGACGGGAAAAAGAATGAAATCTGCTCATGTACTCGAGCACATAACGCGGTGAGTGACTGCCACGGAAAGACCACAAGCTGTCATGCAGAAACACAAGCCGTTCCACATGAGCTAACTCCAGGCTCTCTCACCGTGATGTTACGGAGTTTACGGCTAACTTGGTAACGTTGCGCTTCACAGTCCTGAGCGCTCCCGGCCCACAAATCTTCGGGCGCCCGGGAATTTTAACTGCGCGCCAGAACGATGGCAGATTTCAAACGACAAATAGAACTGCAGTATTGCAGGAGGGCAGAGGCAAATGCACAGCGTTAACGAGTTTTCAAGCCGAGTTTTCAAAGAACGAGTTTTCAAAGCAGTGTATTTAACGAAATAGCCTGCCCACATAAAAACACAGCTGCCTATACTACCCGTCACGGTGAAGTATAGTTTAGGCTATACCCCAATCAAGAACAAATTATGGCTAGCGAAGGATAAAAATGAATTACCGAGATTGCTGAATTCTCTAGAAAATGCTGGTTTTGAAACCTCACACATAACACGGTCTCATGGTGTCGCTTATTCGATGAATCTCTTGTTTGTTTTTTTTTAAATGCGAAGCATTTCTTATGGCCAATTACACTGGTAGAGCGGGAGCAACTTATCTTGCTCCGCGGCCGCGAATCTGCATTTCACTGGTATATTCGGAGCAAGTTCGCGTTTTCCACTGGCAGATTCGGAGCAACCCACTCCGCGACGGAGCGTTCCGCGTTGCTCCGTCTTGCAGAGGCGGATTTCGCCGGAACTCTGGCAACGCGTTGCCGTCATTTCCGGCACAGGCGGGCAACTCGGTTGCCTTCGGCGTTTTTTTCTTCTTCTTCTTTTTTTTTTTTTTTGAGGCGGTGTCTGGTCACCCTGTGCACTTCTTTACATTGGTACAGTGGTGTCTTTTGACTCTGCTGGACGAGCAGCGTGGTTTAGTTTTTGTTCTGAGCGATAGCGAGAGCCCAATTTCTGACAGTCCTCCGCGGTGGCGTAGTGGTTACGGTGCTCGGCTGCTGAACCGAAGGTCGCGGGTTCGATCCCGGCCGCGGCGGTCGCATTTCGATGGAGGGGAAATGGTAGAGGCCCGTGTACTGTGCGATGTCAGTGCACGGTAAAAAACACCAGATGGTCGAAATTTCTGGAGCCCTCCACTAAGGCATCTCTCATAATCGTATCCTGGCTTTGGGACATAAAACCTAAGATATTATCATTATTATTCAGTTCTGACAGTATTAGCAGCAGCGACGTCGACGAACCGTACTCGCTCTACGAAATGATGTTTAAAGAAATGTTGCCTGACCTGCTTTGCGCACGCCCGAAAATAATCGGCTACGCCGAAGAAGTTCAGGAGCCGGTTTACGTGACGTATGCATAAGTAACTTCCGGAGCGACCTCACGCGGAGCTTTCACGTGTTCCACTGGCAGATTTGGCTTGGTGCAATCCGAGTGCTCGCTCCGGATCTCCCAGTTGAATTCGCCAATACAGACTTCGCGACTTTGAGCGTATCTATGTATCTGTCTAGCTATCTATCTAGCCGCCTGCGACTTTGTGCTCTCCTGGCAGTATCGTTAATGGGATTTATACCAAATTTGGTATGACATCACATGACTGTATGACGAACATATGGCTGGTCATATCATGAAAATCATGACTAACTTGTCATGAAAAGTATGATTTACATGCCGCGCTCATGGCACGCTCGCGGCCGTTTCTTTAGCTTGATATACACCAAATTTGGGATAGAGTGACGTGACTGTATGACGAACATAAATGACAGGTGGTAATATGCAAATAATGACGTGCATGTCATGAACAACATGATTTACATGGCACGCAAATGGCGTGCTCACGGCCGTTTCGTTAGCTTGAGATACACCAAATTTGGTATTGAGTGACATGACTGTATGAGGAACATAAATGACAAGTGGTAATAGGGAAATCATGATATGTCATGAGCGACATGACTTGCATTCCACGCTCATGGCGCGCTCGCAGCCGTTTCGTTAGCTTGATATACACCAAATTTGGTATTGATTGGCGTGACTGTATAGCGAACATAAGTGGCAGGTGGTAACATGAAAATCTTGGCATGCATGTCATCTACAATGCCATTTAAATGCCACGCTCATGGTGCGCTTGCATCCAGTTCGCTAGCTTGATATACACCAAAATTGGCATTGCGCGACGTGACTGAATGACGAACATGAATGACAGGTTCTAACATGTAACACATGACATGCAAATCATGTAAAGCATGATTTGCTCCTTCCTGGCTGCTTCGCATTATATCGATTCGCACAGTTCGGGCGATCTGCCGGCTTTTTTTTTGTTTGTTTTCGTTGTTGATAAAGTTACTGCTACCTTTAAGGAGGGTGTGCTTGAACATGCTATCAAGTCACATTTTCCAAAAGAGACGGTTTCCTCACCGGTACTTACATTTATATACGGCACATTATTTTGTATTTTTTTTTGCTTGTATTGTGTAACTGTTGCCACTCATTGTAGATGAAATCCTGATTCTTAAAACTCAATCTCGTCACTTATGCCATCTCCGCCACCTGCTGCCTCCATATAGCACCGATGGCTAGGAGCTTTTCAAGCTGGCCATAGCAGCTTTTTTCTTGGCCCCTGCCGTTGTGCAACGACGTTTACAATTGAAACAAATAAAGAAAAGAAATGAAATGAAGCCAATCGCGAAGGGTCTCATGGGCCAAAGTCGGGACGTTTTACTGCGCTTGCAGCGTACGCGACGGAAGAAGTCCAGGCCTTCGTTTCGGAAGCGCAGTTGTGAAAGGCTTGACGGTTTTCTTATGTTTTTTTACGTGTGGAAATGACATAATTTCATTTAGCATAAACATGCGCTCGCTTTTAGACCACATATCAGAGAACATTTATATGAAAGGCTGGCCTAATGTAACGACGTTAGCGTTAGTTTTAGCTACCCTTACCAAGTTACGCCATTGGCCTTGGTCACGTTCCAGATATTCGTCCCATCGAATTATTCCAAACATCGAATACTGGCTATTCCAAAGTCGAATCGAATTATTCAATCGGGTATTATTAGATTACAATGCGGAACTCCAATATTCGCACAACCCTACTTTTTTTGTCTTTCGTTTGCGCACTACGTTTAATACGTTAAAAATTCAAATGATAACATCTCCGTGTCATTTCCTGAGAAATGTTTTACTTCGCTGATATAGCCTGTTCAGCTTAATGTAATCTTCCAATTTCCTCGTTCCTCAATTTATGCCCAGAAAATATCAGGTATTTCTTTCCTACATTCGTTGCGGTCCTCTTGACGGGCCGCCACATCGGCGAGTGCTAGCTGTTTGTGCCTCCCGTTTTCTGTAACACTGAGCAGATGGGCGCTAGAAGTGTCTCTTCCTTGTTGTCGTCGTCTTCATCAGCGCTCTGCTTTTTCAGGATGCACCACCAGGCACCAGCCCACATCGCTACACTTCGAGAATAAAAAACAAAGGTTTAGTTGAATTATCCGCCATGTAGGTTGTTAACTTTTTTGTCCGCGAATTTCTTTTTACCTACGTTTCGCGGGAGTCGTTCTCGAAAACAACTTGTACGACGCACACAGCCTACTGCACCCTGACACACCTGCGCTGCCACAGTGGTTTTATGATGCTTGATGCAGCTGCTGCGCCGTCTGGCGGAAGCTCGCTCACTTTGTTCCAGCATGCTTGCGTGCATCCCCCCACTGTGTGGCGCAACGGGTCCGCGTTGCTGGGCAAACGCGTGTGTCAGAGGTTTCCGGGAGAGGGCGAGAATCGTGGCCGGGTCATGACGGTCGCTTAGCAACCGCGTGGCACGCAGGGCGCATCGTCAACACCGGGCGGCGTGCTTTCTTGCAACCTGACGCAGCCATGGCCGTGGACTGGGATTTACTGCGAAGTCCCGACGAAGAGGATCAGAAGGACGCCTACGAGCACATACTGCAGGCTAGTACAACTCCATTAACGCTCGCATTGGAGATATTTGGGATAGCGCACTCTTAGTTACACGGCGCTTGCAAATTTGGAGCAGCTATTACGCAAAGCAAGCACAGACGATGAGCCGCTCATATCACCCATTTATTTTTAACAAGATAGTGGAAATGAAATTTTGCCCAAAAGTGATGACACTCGAAGAGCTGCGCGAATTGTTCGGCCCACCTGCGAATTGTCTATTGACATCTTCACTACGGTCCCTCGAATATTCTAGAGACGGTACCACTACTTTACTTATTGCGACGGATCACTCCGCTGCCGGTCACCGGAACATCCATTATGTAGAGTATAGAGTAAAATATCCTATCATGCAGTGACTACTCGGAGAATTTGTCACTGAACTTGTTCACGTTGTCTGACTGTAGCAAAAAAAAAAAAAAGAACGACAACAGAATCTTCTATGCAACGCTTCTTTTATCCACAATAGTTCTGCTTTAAAAAAAATCTCTAATAACATTACACCTCTTGACTCTAATCACAGTAACATCATCGATTTCGTTAACAGCGTGTTTTTGCTAATTTCTGGCACTATTTGTTTTTGAGGTCGTGTAAACTAGAAAATTTCTCGTAAAATGTGTCGTGTATATACGATCTACGCGAGCACATGCCGGACTAAGAAGAGGGAGAGTAAAATATGAAGATCTTTCTGCAGCTTTGCCCTGTGCGGATTTGCCATCGGAGCCATCTGTAAATTAACTGCAAACGCTTACTGTGATCGTAATAATATACAGAGAGACACCATTTGAACGAACTTCAGTTAAAGGGACACTAAAGAGAAATGATGAATCGGTTTGGATTGATAAATTGTACTTTGAAAACTCTAATGTCGTTAATTCCACCTTCACAGGTTTATTAATAGAGAGGAAAATCAAGTTCAAAGTTTCATGTTCAAATTTCGCACCGAAATCTCCACGCGTGACGTCACGGGTTTGAAAGTGTATTTATGGTTACTTAAATTAACAGCGCAAAGAACGGACACCACACAAAGGAAACACACAGGACAAGCGCTGACTTCCAACTGAAAATTTTATTGATACGAGAGCATCTTATAAATGCACGTGACAACAGTTAAGGAACACCAGAGTGGAAAGAAGGGGGGGGGAGGAAAACTAAAAAACTATAAAAAAACAAAAAAAGACGAAATGAAAAGATGTAACCGTCACAGCAGCCGGCTGCGCACTGTTGTCACGTGCATTTATAAGATGCTCTCGTATCAATAAAACTTTCAGTTGGAAGTCAGCGCTTGTCCTGTGTGTTTCCTTTGTGTGGTGTCCGTTCTTTGCGCTGTTAATTTAAGTATGCATAACCAACTAGCCCAGTCAGCTCACTCTTAATGTATTTATGGTATTTGGGCGCCACTGGCTCTACAAAATTTCTAGAAACTTGGTATGTTAAGTATCTGGCCCCCTTGGAGGCCGATGTACTTCATTTTTACCGATTAGAAACTACGTAGGCCCTAGTAGGTGCCGTCAAAACATGTGATGTCACGGTGAATAGTGCGGAAACTTCAAGGTGGCATCGCAACCTACATTTTCTTTTGGCGCGTTTTTTCGCTTACTAAGCGTCTGCTCACCGCAAGTGTGGTGTTTTTGGTTTCGTGAACGACTAGTTTACTAATACGTGAAATACCGTTTTCCCCTTTAGTGTCCCTTTAAACGAACTATTCAGTTGTACGAACTTTGCCTAAATGCGCCGCCGAAGTGCCATTGACCCAATGCTAACGCATTTCAGTTTAACGAAATTAGCACAAAGCGCATTTCAGTTCTACGGACATATTTTGTGACACGTTCCATCCAATGCCGCTCACGTCATAATGATCAGAAATCATCTGAAGGACTGGGTACAGACAGCGCTTTGCGCTGTAAGGATCTATGCCACCTGTGACTCTCGAGTTGAGACATGCGTCACTTTTTCTTCTTAAGAAACTGTATACCATGCGTCTTACCTCAGGAGGAAGAAGTAAACCTAGTTGATGAAGACCAAGGATCTCATCTAAAAAACACTGATGTACTTGCGAAAAGTAAAATCCTTCGCTGTCCAGCAGAGTGTTTGTGCCGGAGATGGTTGATGAGAGCTTGGACACAGTGATGCAATTCATGACCACTGCTGTGTTAAGTGCACAAGTACAGCAAAATATTACTACATTGTTCGAAACATGCTAGACAAGCAGGAATTCATTTCAATTGAGCAGCAGTGCAAACAAAAGGGTTAAAATTCACATCAACAACTGATGTTTACTTTAGCTCCTGATAACAAGTTGCAACATAGCTTTTTCAGTTCAGCGAATTTTACTTTCATGAACTTTTTCCTGTTTTTTTCCTTTTTCCTGTCCTTGTTTGCGCGGGCTTAAGTGATCGGTGATGGAAAACCAACTAGCCCAAAAATCAGTTTTCTTGGGGGTATCTTGAAGTTCGTTCAAGTGCAGTTTCACTGTCTAAACCTAACGTCGAATTCTAATGGCAGATCCACATCAACTGTTTCTGCTATCAGTGGAGCAATCACATTCCGATGGCAGATTGGGAGCGTGAATTGTGTGTTCCAATGGCAGATTGAGAGCAACCGCAGATTACGGATCGCTCCGTGGAGCAAGAATTCTCGCTCCGCCGAAATCGGCGGATTTCGCCGGAAGTTCGCGTGACGTATTCTGTGCGCTCGCCTTTCATCCCATCACGGCCGGATGTTTACAGTCGTGGGCAGTCGTGTGCCATTATTCGTGATTCTTCGGAAAAGCGTGGTACCTGCTACACACTTGTAAGACATTATGTGCACTTTCTTGATGCTGTGACTGACGACGACGAAGAATTATACCTGAAGCTTTTGTAATGGGCTGCAGCGTTTAACGACCCACGCGTTACGCAACTGATATTGTGTGGCGCCTTGTTATTACTTTACTGTTCTAAAACGCTTTATTACACATTTTAACGCGATTCCTTACCCGACGTCAGGGTTGCCGTTGGTGGCTACTTTGCGCCAAATTGGCTACTTTTGGATCCCGTTGGCGACGAAAATTTCCAGTTGGAGCCATGGTTCTTTTTAAACTTGTGGCTTTACTAATTCGAAATGGTTTTATTAGATGTGAAGCATCTTATGGCGAAGCTTAATCCGGTGGTGGTGGTGGTGTGCCGCGTGCCCTCCCTTACTGCGCATGCGCAAACCCTTTCAAAAAAAAATAAAAACCTCCTTTCCCCCTCTCTCTCCTCTAGGCAACCCTCCCCGCGGCAACCACACCCCCTCACTGCGCATGCGCCTCCCCTCCTCTCTCCCCTCCTACGCTCCCCCCCTCTCTCCTCTAGGCATCCCCTCTGCCCGCGGCGTCCGCACTCCCACTGCGCATGCGCGTCCCCCCTCTCTCTCCTCTAGGCATCCCTGCCCGCGGCGTCCACACTCCCACTGCGCATGCGCTTCCCCTCCTCTCTTTCCTCTCCTACGCTCCTCCCTCTCTCGCCTCGCGACGCCGACGCAGGCAGCGTCTGCTAGCGAGTTTCTTGGTTGAAAAAAACCGACTGCTCGCGCTGCACAACCGTTCACTGGCCACTCCGTATATATGGCAATGGATTTTGACCTGCAAGGTGGTGCCGGTGGGAGATTTCTCCTGTGCGTTGTTGAACAATAAAAATTCGCAGCGTGCGCGTTAACTAAAAGCGGACTGCGGGTCTCCGTGTCCAGTCGGAGTCTTCTGTTTCTCATTGCCCATTAGCAGCGATTGGCATGTGCCAGTAGGAAACACCGCTCCATCACTGCGTGCTTTGCGCCTCCCCAGTTTTCTCTCCTGCGCAACGCCGCGATGAGCGCCAGCGTCAACGCCGCCGCCAGTGTAAGCGTTAGCGCCCACTGCTTCACATCTACACATGGTTCCCTTTAGCGGGAGATGGTACGGTACGGTACGAAGCGGGAGATGGTGTAATTTTTTTATTCATCAATTGTAAAGACTCTGTTGATAATACCGCTTCTGTTTTATTTGGCTAGAAATTTGGCGATAATATCAAATGACATGGCTACATTGGCCACTTTTGGCGTGAGTTCTGGCGCCTTTTCATGTCCACCCAGCGGCAACCCTGCCGGACGTGCAGCCTAGATATTTTGCAACGTAGCTTCAAGCACCGACGTAGCTCAGTGGCAGAGTACTGGGCTGCCGCGCAAAGGACCCGGGTTCAATTCCCATTCAGTCTTAGGTAGCTTTTATATATTAGTCTTTTTCTTATTTTGTGCAATAGTGGTTACGGACATCGGCAGCGGCGGACAACTACGGCGGGCGCCAGAATCAGCCCTTGCTGTGATCTCATAACAGCTTTCGCTGTAGAAGAGCCTCGTATAATATTCAGCATTAGAATGAATGCTAGTGCATAAGTATGCTATGAAGTAGGAAGTTCAGAAAAGACATTTTCAAGGAAACAGAAAAGTGATAATAGTATATCAATGCACAAACATGCATCGTCTTGCACGTGGCACAAAAGTTTCACGTCGACAAAAGGTGGACGGAAAATTATACCTCGCGCTAAGAGCTTGTTGTTCTATATTCTTTTAGGTGACACTGCAGATGCAAGAGCCTTGCTATTTTTTGCAAAAAAATATAAAATGTAGATATTCTTAAAATAGAGATTGTGCACGCATTCACAGTCAAGCCAGTAATTTTATGAACTCTACAGTCGGATACAGCCAACAAAGCATTTAGAAAGTAACTGTGCACGTGCAGTGTGTAGTGGACAGCGTGATATCACGTGGCGAAAGGTCTTTTCGGAGGTCTATTCAGAGTATACAGCTTGATAGGGACAACTCAGTGCCTTTACGTTAAACACAGGCACTCATGAGGTGAGCCGTCGTATAGCAAACAACGCCGTATTTAATAGCGTTGTCACACGGATACTTTTGATCGCGTACAGGACCGATCCGGATTAGGCTACAGGATTAGGGCCGATCCGCATCCGGTTCTGCTACGAGGTCACTTTTGGTATCAACACCATCGCAAACTGCACATTGACGTCTGGCTCAAGGTCGCGATTTGACCGAAATTTGCGCCAAACTCGATCTGGATTCAACGACTTCAACGTAGACATAGGGTAATCATAAGGTAAGATATCGCTGTTCCGGGCGAAAATAACCTATCGAGAAGGGTATTGATGAGTTGACCTCTACTAAAATATGCCTAGATGTCCAGGCTTCTCAAGGAAACCTATAACACTAAGGTACACGTCGATCACTATATGTCCCAACAAATTACCCATATTAAAATGGTACCTTGCCATCGCTAAGATGGTGAGTTCTTGGATTCACTTTCGAGGCATATCCTCCACTCCAGTAATTTTCTAAATCCTCCTTGAAGCGCCTAAGACTACTTGAAGGCGAAATAAATTTACATTTCTATGTAGACTTTACGTCACTCAATATACAATATATGGGGCAACGCTCGGGTAACGTATGGTGCAACGTTCGCGGGGCTGGCGGCATTCTACGTTGGGGCCATCGGATAAGATTGCCGCGCTTTCTGTGTTGTCTTGTTTTCTTTTTCTTTCCTGCCACCCACCGATTGGCTGCGTAGCGCTCAAAAACGCATCGCACAATGAATAAACTGGGATTTGTCTTCCTGGCAGTGCTTGCGTCGTGCGTTCCTTGGGCCGGCGGTCGTACAGCCGCCGAATACGTAACAACGGTTACTCACCGATACGATACCGAGAGAGCTTCGCCCACTCGTCATGATTCACTTCGTGGACATGCATGGATTTTTTTTGTCTTTCCGCAATGCTTGTGTTTTTCTTTTTTCCTTGCACCAGATCATGTGCTGTCATTTCTGCGTGTTATTGCACCCCCCCCCCCCCCCCCCTAAAAAAACGAAAAAAAGAAAACTCATTTGGAAACCAGCGCCAATAAATGTCATCTTTATTCGTCCATTCGATTGTTTTTCCGCAAAACATTCAATTTAAACGGATCTTAGCAATGACGACAAACGTGATCGAGAAGCTGTATTATCGCACGCTACTTTTCGCAGCGGAAAGTAGGTTCTGTAGTTGTGCATTTCAGACTGAATAATAGTTGCCGACGTGCGAGGTGATGGAATCTCACCAGAATGTTCAGCATATTCAGCGCTACCCCATTTTTTTCGCAACGCACATAGCGCTGCGGAAAAATAAAATGCCAACGTTAATTAGCAGGCCGCTAGAATCTTTATAATTCAGCATTCGGCGGTCCTTTCATACGAGCAATAAAGGCGCGGCACTTCCCAGGGAGCACTGTTCTTTGTCGGAACGGAGTTATTTCGGCCGGTGCTGTGCAGCCACTGCTCCTTGCGCAAGCCATCGCGCTTATATTGGGCTATCAGAAAAGTGTACAACCATTTGCACTCTGGTTCTGGCAGTTATAGGCGCAACAGCACGACATAGCGTCAGCACACAGCGCAGTAAACAAAGCGCGCAACGTTCGCTACGCGGTGCCACGGCGAAAAATGGCGCGAACAAAAAAAAAAAATACCAGCAAAACGCAAGATCTGCGGGTCTCTAAGGGCAACCGCAAAGGAGACCAATAGTCGTGCGCAAAAACCGGCGGAGAATGGGAAGACGCGAAAGGGGCGAGGAGGGAGAAAGTAATCGCACTAGCTGCGGAAAGTACAAGGAATGGCGGTTCCTTACCAAGATGAAGGGGCTTTGAATACATCGGCCGAAAGAAAAAAGAAAATGGCTTTCGCCTTCGGGTTGTCGTAAGTGATTGCATAAGGGACCCTCTGTGTTTTCCTTTCTCTCCAGCCCCGCGTGCCAGCCGTGTAATAATGTAGATATCATGTCAGCCACTTCACTAGGAATATGAGAAACCGCTACGGCTGCAAGTGATATGCGATATACGGAAGCAGAAAGTGGTTGCAACAGTCTTCCTCTCTCGCTGTCGGAGCGCAGAATTCTCCGAAAGGAGACTTGAGCGCTGCAATCTGCTCAAGCATCAGCACCCTGGCGTCATTACTCAAGTTTTTTAACTGCGCATACCATGTCTTCAGCTAGCTCGACAGATTCCAGATAAGTTCAGGATTCAAATTTCTTTTTGTCGTCAAGCATGTACGCACGCACACATACAGACATGCTCGAGCGCACACAGTTGACGTTAGCGCAGCGAAATAGCATACACCGAAAAAGCTTAAACTAAAAAATCTGGCAGACTCCACGTATTGCAGGAATCCCTTGCACGTGAAGTCGTCAACGACTGCCGTATTTCTTTGCTTTTCGACCAAGCCTGATGTGGTCGACCGACGTCTTTGGGTAAATTGAGTAGCGCGCATATCGTGGGCTTACCAGGCACTGCGACTAGGCTGGCGTTCAAAGGGTCCGACATAACTAACGAATAAAGTGCTGTAATGGTTAGCTCAAGAACGCAGATTCGAATACGGACCAGGGTGGCCACGTTTCGACTAGATCGAACTTAAGGGACACCCGTGTAGTAAGACTTAGAGAGCCTCAGGTGGTCAAATTGATGTGAATTTTTTCGGACGCACACATTTCTAGTTCAGACCGCGGTATATGGACTAACACGTAATTCCGTATATAGCAACACATAGCTGTTCATCAAAAGCGCTTATCTAGACCAGTGCCAACTAAGAAGTCTTTTAGGTAGATGTTCACATTTTTCTGAAGATGCATTTCGGCCTATGGTCCTAAATTCGTTCACTGCTCTCGCGGTATCATAGGCTAAGAATCAAGCGTTATGTTGCGCCTGTATTTTTTTTTTTACGACGTTGCGCACAATCTCTTTCTGAAATTGCAGAAGGGTTGTAAGGCGGGCTAGTTGGTATAGATTCCTGTTGAAATACCAACCAAATTCAAGTTTCTGGACGACACTTGAATTTGGTGGAACCTTCCCTCTTGTATTTCCCTTTCCTTCGTGTTTCTTCTGGTATATATTATCTTCTGTGAATAAATCCAAGTTTCATTCTGCGCTTGTTTGTGTCCTCTTTCTGTGACCCGTCAGTTTGCGCTGCCAATATTTCAACATGACTCTTTCTGAAACCCTAGAATATTTAGTTCATTAGGACAGCGTAACGTTGGGCGAGTTGGCGCAAAGTTTTAACGAAAGATCTGGGACGTAAACAGTGAACGAGGGAACAACGAGGGAAAACGGGACAGCGCACCCTAACCTGTCGCCTCTCGACAGAGAGACGACTGGTTCTTTACAAGTGTCTGTTTATTACAATTTTACACATTTTGTTTCGGTTCTTTGCACGTTTTCTGTTTATGCCACAAATGTTTCGTTAAACTGACTAGGGGCTAGCATTTTGTATAAAATGATACACGCACACACACACGCGCACGCACGCATGCGCACACGCACACACACACGCGCACGCACGCATGCGCACACGCACACACACACGCGCACACACACACACACACACACACACACACACACACACACACACACAAGCGCACGCACGCACACACTGCATACCAGTATGCCAATGGTGGACATGCTTGTAATGTTACCAACATAGTTCAAGTAACGGAATGCAAAGTCCTTCCTTTCGCTTTGTCATTTTCCGTCTAAAAACATCAAAATGTACGTGGAATTGAAAGGGACAGTGCGGAGCATATGATCAGTTTTGAAAGGCTACTATCCGAATTCGTAATTTTGAATGAGCCAGTATAACGCCAAAAAAACACTCATATTGTAAAGGCAGAGTTCCTTCCGTCGTGTCCTGCACTGATTCAAAGAAGGCACCTATTCCAACTGAGCCTGCTTTATGTCTTACTGCCCTCTGGTTGCACGTTCGAAAGCAATAATGTTGTGTTGGCCTGGTCGGATATATACTGGAAGATTGCATTGGTGGGCGAGTTTGTAATTTGCTATGTTACAATAAAGCACTAAAAAAATGAACAAGATGGATGAAGCTGACAACACGAGTGCTTACTAAGAACTTATTGTTCACTCACAAATATAATTCATTTGAGAAAAGCCCCCAGTCACGCTTGTGAACAACAGTCAACCCAAAGGGGAGGCAGTTATTTCATGTTACGTTCCTTGAGATTTTCATCAGGTTTAGCTTAAATGGATTATCTGGAAGGTGTCCTGAAATGAGTGTCTTACTGTTGCATGGTATTTAGCCCTTTCACTTCCGAGCCATTCATTATAAGGCACTATTTTCTTAAATAAACATTCTGCTGTCAGTAATCCCCCGTATTGTCACCTTCCTCTTCCTTGTTCGTCGTTTTTAGCTTTTTACATGTGAGATACTGATCTGGCTCTCACAAACAATACTTGTCCGAGAACATCCACTTAATATGTGTCCGCGATGTCACTTTATTGATTCACAGGCTGAACGCATGACATACGGAAGCCGTGCTTCGGCGTCATGTGGTGGGAAAAAAAACGGACAGTTGCACGAGGCTTTGCAAGCAAGGGAGTGAAACTTTTTTGAAGGTTTCCACAACCGTTTCAATTATAGCGACGATTTTACTAAGGCTAGATAACTCTACGGGCCTGAGAAAACGGGAGGTGCACTATGGTGTGCTCAATTTGCGCCTTCATTCTCACAGTAGCTTCAGAGCATTAACACAACTAGATTATTATTGAATGTCAGCATATCCGCAATGCGATTTATGCAATTCCGTAGTTGCTTTGTGACCTGTGCGCATATTTCCCTCCTCACAGGTTGATCCCAATGACCTGAATGATCCTGAGGATCTTCGAGAGCTGTTCGACGCGGCACGGCAGATAATGAAGGTACTTTGCAGGGGGCGTTCGATACTCACTTTACTCCCAATGACCGCCAGGGGTTTACAGTCTGGGTCAGTGCAGGAACGAATGCGAACAGTTGTGAATAAGTATTCATCATCAAAAGAATGTCGCATTGCTGATAGGCGTTCTTTAGGGAGTTATGATATTATTATTAAGAGCCAAGTTGTTAAAGCTCGAGATAAAACATCGGATGCCGGCAAAAAGCCGTCCCCCGACATTGCTTCACGCGCCGTTGCTTATCAGCCGCGCCCACCGACGGAGACAGTCCGCGCAGCCGCCGGGCCGAGTTTGCCCGCCGCGCGAGCCGAGTACGAGTGACTAAAGTTCCGCACTTCTATCGGGGAGGGCACAGCCAGCTTTGCACCAGAGTGCTATTTGGGCCGGTTGGTACATGCTAAAGGAAACGAGAAAGAGTGGAACCACGACAAAGAATAACACGGACCAAGCGCTGACTAACAAAAGAAGCTTTACTCCGTGCAAGAGAACATATACACGCACATGGGTCATGAAAGTTTGTGGGGGGTGAGGGCTACAGGGAAAACATACCGGTAACAATTCTATCTAGTGCACTCAAGAAAGTGAAAACTTTCATATCTTTCACTTGTACGATGGCGCTTTCTTTTTTCAGTACACTACATAGAATTGTTACCGATATCTTTTCCCTGTTGCCCTCACCCCCACATCCTTTCATGACCCATGTACGTATATATGTTCCCTTGTACGGAATAAAGCTTTGGTTGTCAGTCAGCGCTTGGTCCGTCTCTGTTCGTTGTCCTGTGGTTCGCGCTGTTTCTCGCCTCATTCAGCTTGGCACGTAAGTTCTGGCACTGGAGTCCGGACATTCTTGCATCGTCTCTGACTTTGTCTACGTCAAGGAAAGATAGTATGAGCCAAGAAGGCCACGTTAAGCATAGGATAAACCAGCTTCGCTGTTTTATAAGCTTTACATGGCTAGTGTAACTTCCTGTATTATTATTATTATTATTATTATTATTATTATTATTATTATTATTAATATTATTATTATTATTATTATTATTATTATTATTATTATTATTATTATTATTATTATTATTATTATTATTGTGGCCGTTGCTATTGCCCCGAATGCATGCGAACACAGGAAAGCACATGCAGGGCACAAAGACGGAATTGGGAGGGAGTGGGGCCTGTAACTACCAGCCATAGAGAGACAGTGCTTGCCTACTCTTACGAAAGGAGCTCATATAAACACAACGTGGAGATAAGAAAAAGTGACGCAGAAATAAATACTGAAATGAACACGAACCATATAATAAATTAAATTTGGAAAATGAAACAAGAATACCCTAGAAAGCAGAGACCAAGTCCTTTAAGAGTAGTTAGTAGTGCACTCCGGAGCTGGCCGCCTCGAGAGGCACATCCACTAGGGAACAGGCAAGCGTCGAAGGTCATACGCCGTAATAAAAACAAACCATACGCCGCGTTTTTTTTTTCTTTTTTCCTTAAAGAGTCAAATTCACTTGAAGTAAAACTGAGAAAAACGCAGTTGTTTGGTACTGACTCTATGGTCGGCTCTGTTCCAACACACTTTTTTTTCCAGTGTGTTCATGTCACTGATGTACCTCGAACTTAGATTATACGGCTAAAATATATATAGCCCACTATGGTCGGTATTCAGAAGCAAAATTTGTGTTTATCTCGTTTAGCTCGGATCATTTTAGCGGCATTGAATCGGCTGCGCAATAGAAGCCTAAATGACAGCGAATGAACAATGTAGCAATACTATTTTGCAACAAAACAAACACGAACCTTGTGTTTTATTAGGTGCCATGCTTTGTTGCGTGGGCGTAATGGCAATGACATGACTTTTAGAGCCAGTGGTCCTTCCAGGCAACAGACGCACTCTTCTGGGCTGTCGGTAGCGTTTTCTGAAGAGGCGTACAACGGCGGAAAAGAAAGAAGGCTAGAAAACCTATTTGCGCATGCCTATGCAATAGGCGAACCTATCGATCCTGCACGCGTGGGGGTCTACGTAAAAGATAACTGTTAAGGCATTTGATTTCTTCTTTATGGTAGTTAATCGACAGTTGGTTCACTCATGCGCTACCACTATTATTGATATGCCCAGCCTCAATCACCAGACGTGTTTATCTATCCCTACGCCGGTACAAAACTGTGCACTCACCGAATTTTGGCATGCACTTACACTCTTTCTATGAATTCGCAGTTTTAGTAACTATACAAAAGAAAATATTTCGCTGTTTCCTGAAATACAGGGGAAACGCACAAGACTTGCGAACTGTTCCACTGTAAACGACCTCCTAGAACAAGAACCAGTTATGGAAAACAAAGTGTTGCGTACCAGGTCAATAGCATTCAATGTTAGTTGCTTAAAAAACCAACAAAGAACTTATAACTAGCCACCGGTACACATTGCCAAAACTAATTAGTGGAGTTTCATGCCTCGACTAAGGCTTAAACCAGTCATCAGTTTGTATTTGGATTACATTATTGTACAGTGTATTCTCGGTGCATCCGAATGCATGTTGCGCGTTTCTCAGTTTTGAACTTTTTGTGTCAATTTGGTATAGTTGTGTATTTCTACGACAGCGACATCTAATTCTTTAAATGTGTTATGTAAACTTCTTACCTTCTTTGTGTGTGAACTTTATGTGTACACTTACAAGTTCCTTGTGGTCTATTTCTCGCAAACTAATGTATTATTATTATTTTTTTTGGCTGTGCTCATGTCTCTTCTCACAAACTGATGCACTGCCACAAACTGCGAAGGAACAGTGGCCTTTGTCAGGCTCTTTGCGTTTAGCTCTTGCCGCTGCAGTGAGCTATGTATTCTGCTTACTGTAAATAAAGTAATACTGCTATGCTCGAGGGCGTGGGATTGATTACCGGCCACGGCGGTTGCATTTCGATGGGGGCGAAATCGAAATAACAACCGTGTACTTAATTTAAGGTGCACCCCAGGTAATCGACATTAGTCAGGAATCAGTGCAATGTTTGATTTATCGCAATTATGTATGCCACGCGATATTCCACAGGTAAATTTCTTTGTTGTAGATTAGTTTTACTTGCCCACAATATATGACTAATTTACCAGCCAAGTCCAGCGACTTTAGTAATTCATTAGAACATGACATACGATGGACAGGACCAACAAATGTGGTGATATCTCAGTTGTATACTGTTCAATCGCTTTCTTGAGAAGATGCACGACGGCGTTTCCTTGCGTATTTCCTTCTTTTCACGACAGATGCGGATTGAACTGGCAGAGCTTGCGTCAGAAAGGTCTACGGCGCTGCATCACAGAACGCAGGTACGGTGGCTGTATTTATTTGCATAACGTATTTTTACTGCTTCTGGCATTGCGCCGCGGATGCTACCAGCATTTATTTATTTATTTATTTATTTGTTTATTTATTTATCAACTTCCTGCTTCGCCATAAGGCATTACAGCATGGAGGACACAGTACATATAATCAAGCACACAAAACTAAAATCATAAAACATGGAAAAATTGTGATTTGAACAAATGTAGGCAGTTTCAGGTGGCAGAGTGTTCGAATCTCTCAGAGGACGAACAAAGAAAGAGTAACGGATAGCGTCACCCCTAAAAGGAATCTCACGTATTTTTAATTGGTGATCTCGTCTTTGAGAAACTCAGTTTAAGGGCTGAATCTACAATGGCCTGATTATACCTGTTTTCAAATTTTCAAATTATAAATGCTCTTTAGAAGTTTTAATCTCAGGCTTCGAAGACGGTGTCAAAAAATAAGCCAAATTATTGTTTTTTTGCTATGTGTCATACGAAGCATTTTGTCATAATTTCCAAGGACAAACCTAACTGCTCTATTCTGCATTTTTTTTCAAGTAAATTTACAAGTTCCTCAGTATATGGGCGCCTGTAGACACATGCATACTCCAGTATACTACGGACATCTGTGAAATACAGCTGCTCCTTAAGATTCTGTGGGAAACTAGTGAAGCTACGTTTCAGAAAACACAATGCTCCTACAGCTTTGTTCCTAACATGAGTGACATGTTTGTTCCTCGTCAGATCAGCAGGGAAAAATACACCCAAATATTTCTGTTCGGTAACTTGTTGAACTTGTTCAAAAGTGACTTTATTAATGGTTTAATGATTGCTGCAGTGCGAGAACCAGGCCCCGTATCGAGGGAGGCCCTAGCCCCCTCCCCCCCCCCCCCCGGAAATTCGTATAGGGGGAGGGGGTGTTTACGGAAAATAAATAATGAAAATACGGGGTTTTTCAAGGCCTTCAACAGGTGGGCCACCCCCGAAAAAAAAATTTCTGACTACAGGCCTGGCAGAACTTCCTGGCAAAGGTGGCGTGGACAGTTTTTGAACATTCAACGACATATTTCATTCTTCGCACCATGTGGCAATCAAATCTAAATCGTTTTGCAGTGCTTGTTTGTCAGAATCACTTTTGATGACCCCATACACTATACTGTCATCTGCAAACATCCTAAATGATTAAGTGATACCGAAAGTGATGTCATTAATGAATAAAAAAAAATAAAAAGCGGACCTAAGACTGATCCCTGGTGTGCACCAGAAATCACAGAAACATATTTAGCGGGACAACCGTTTGAGAATTAAAGTCCTCCCTTTGAAAAGCACATTCGCGCTGTGAAATTTCTGAAAAGTAGCCACTGGCAGTCTTTCGGGAGTGATCAAATTCCCGCCAAATGCGTCGGTGAGAACGAAGGAAGGATGCAGACAGAAAGGCAGGGAGGCTATACAGAAAAGCTTCCAAATGGCTACGATGCACTGGCAGATTCGAAAAGGGAAATAGAAAGATGAGAGACAGAGAGAAGGGAAGAGAACAAAAGAAAATAGAGCCTGTGAATTCACTGACGCGTGCGGGACTGCGTCACAAATTCAAAACTTCCACATCCTAGCAGATACCCAGAGGGGCGACACAGTTTTGAAGAGCTATTGCAGTGGTGTTACTTCTGCATTCTTTAACCTAAGTGCACTGCAGCCCTCTAGCCCACGAAGCGAAGCAATTTGGCGGCGGATCGGCTCACACTCGCTCATTCTACATATGTTGCAATACAATACGCCGAAAGAGCGCAGTTCGGCGTATTCCTGGGCATCTTTTTTTCTGAACAGTGTGGAGCGCACCCATAATCAGGTCCTGGTTAAATGCTGGCTATAGGCAAGAAACAAGACGAAAAATGTCTGGTTTCCTGGCTATATCTAGGATTTTAAGCGGGATTTGATTAGGAATCTAGGAAAGCTAGTTTTTTTTTTTTTTGCGGATATTGGAGCATATTTTCTGTCTGGTGCGCAACTTCAAGGGTCGGAAGTTTCTACGCACTGTCTGCATAACCACGACTATATAAATTCTCAGATAAGAATGTACAGTTACTAAACTTGAAATCGCGAATGAACTCTGCTAATTTTGGAGATATGCCAAAAAAGTGAGTTGAAAAAAAAAATCCTTTCTTTTCTTGCAGGAGGAAGAAGAGGAGTTGGCTGAACTTAGGCAGAAACTTGCGTCAGCTGAAAAAGTAGGTGCATCCCCGTTTGAGAACGTAAATTGAAGTCCCTCGCGGAATATGTCTTTCTCCTTCTTCAGCAAGCGTCGCAAGTGCCTCGGCTGAAGGAGGAGAACCGAGCACTTGGGAAGCAGGTACGTGGCAGCGTCTCATCGTTCGTCCTATAAGATCAATGAATCAAACAACCAATCAATGAATGAATAAATCAAACTTTTATTTTGGCCATAAGCAATGCAATATGTTACAGCGAAAGGTAGGAGGCCAGAGAAAAAAGCAGCTTTCACGCAGCTTGACAAAGCTCTGGCCACCCCTTCAGCAGCACTGAAAATTATGTGCTTCGTAGCTCCTACATACAGACATGACTGATAATTCCGAAGTTCACATAGGCACTATATGCACTAGAGAGTAACAACTTATCCTAACTTCTCACCATTTTCGGCATACCAGGTCACGGAGTAAGTATTCGACTGACTGCAGCTTTTAACTTAGTCTTATGACATTCAGTATAGTGTAACAACATAAGACAGATAGCTATGAACATAGTCACCAACAATATGACGCTTCAGAACCGCAGGCATTTAGGTCAGTTAGTGAAGCACGTTGGACAACGGAGAGTCGCGTTATACTTCACATAACGAAGACGACGTTGGTAGGACAACCACAACTAACTACTATGAATGTTTTTGGACCCATTTCACCGCACAGCATGAAAAAGCGCCTGCGCGCAAGACATTTCCAAGCAAGTAAAAAAAGTTGCAGGAAAAATAATTTGGGAAGCGTGTGTACAATATCCTTATGAAACAGCATATTCCGTTGAACAACGTCTGGGTTCGATCTGGTTGTTCCCTATCTGTTTCGTCCTTTCATCCAAAAGCTTTTGCGCTCTACGCTGATGAATCATAATCTGGCCAGGCCCGTAGCCAGGGGGGGGCTAGGGGCCCGGGCCCCCCCGAAATTCGGATGGAAGGGGGGTGCTTTGCCAAGAAAAAGTAATAAAAATAGGTGGTTTTCAAGGTTTTCAACAAGTGCCCCCCCCCCCCCCCCGAAAAAAATTTCTGGCTACGAGCCTGAATCTGGCAGTATGTGCGCCGCGCACAACTGACAGGGAAAAATTTTTGCGAAGTATACAAGAGCAAGCAGACGTGAATGTTCGTGCAGATGTGCTGCGTGAAAGCAGAAGTGCATTTCTTTAACACACTGATTGGATGCATATTATACAGGGTGTTTCAAGAAATGTGTCCACTATTTTTCGAAAATCAGCAAAATGCGGTATTTGCTCGCTGTCTTCACAATCGATTTTTCTGTAGCGGCAGGCATCTTAAGATGGTTGAAGACATGATTCGGGACAGTAATTAAGGAAGTTAAATTAATTAACTTTTTTAATTAGCGGAGTAAGGTGGTTAAGTCCATTGGGAGTATTGACGTCTTTCATGCGAAGAACCCATTTCAGCTTTGAGATTTCGAAAAAGCGGCCTCTATTAATTATTGTCGCGTAATGAAATTCAGGCAAATTCAGTGGCGAAACAGAAACCCAAGCACCGATGAGCGCAACAAGCAGACGACTAGAATGACGTCACTGTTCAAGACAGCGGTTACAGAGGTGCAGTTCTTCCCCGTTCGTTAACGTATGTGCGTCAACCGTGCAACCACTGCAAGCGCAGCCCACACACTCACACTAAGAAGTCGTTTGATGGTTGATATAATGACGTTCACTCATTGTGGACGTCTCAGACGAATGTGGCAGTTGCGCGCATCCGCGTTTCGGTTTCGGTTTCGCTGCTGAATTTGGGAGAACTTCATTACTTCGCAATTATTCCTACAGGCCGCTTTTTCGAAATCTCAAGCTGAAATGGGTTCTTTGCATGAAAGACTTCAGTACTCCCATTGGACTTAACCACCTAACTCCGCTAATTAAAAAGTTAATTAATTTGACTTCCTTAATTACTGTCCCAAATCATGTCTTCAACCATCTCAAGATGCCTGCCGCTACAGAAAAAAGCGACTGTGAAGACATCGAGCAAATACCACATTTTCCTGATTTTTAAAAAAAATAGTGGACATATTTCTTGAAACACCCTGTATATCTTCTTGGTTAACTAAAAAAGATAGATTGTTAGGCTAGTTGTGCAACTATTTGATTCTGAAATTGTTAAAAGTGCAAAACGCAAAATGTATTTTTGGTGCAAGTCGTAATGGCGCATCCAAATCTAATTTTCACCAAATTGATTAATTAACTTGCACCTGAATTTAAGTAAAGGTGGTTCTTGCATGTCACCCTCATTCAAAGGCAGCCGCCGCAATTGGAATCTACCCTGTGTCCTCGAGAGATGAAACGCCAGAGCAACGCGACAGCAGCTAAGCCACAATGACGGATCCCCGCATCCGTAATTTGAAGTTTTACTTTTGTTTCTCCAACGCCGACGACATAGGCACTCTTCAATTGTAAATTTTAGCGCAAATTTCCCGTGCTGACTTTCATTCCAGCCATCTTCGCATGTCTCAACGCTGATGTCCTGTCGCAGCCTGCTGTAAAGGCATGACCTGTTTCATCCATCTTTAAATGAAGGTTATTCGAAAGAATTCGATACACAGCAGTGCTAGACCACTTGACATATGAGTTGTGGGGTCTCGAAATGAGCCGCCCTCTCAGAACGAATGGAGACGGTCACGCACGGTCGTGCAAATCAACCAACACATGTGTACATTTATTCACCTGCTTTTACAGCGACGATATCGCCAGCCGAATCAAATACATCACTAGTGATGAAGACGCGAAAACAAACTAATACAATATTGCAATACAACACACAAAAAGCAACATAACAACAAGGTACCGCGAATGCGGCGTCGCCGATGTTCGACTCACCACGAGGGATCGACGGGAAACGATCCGTGGTTGCCATCCCCCGCGGATCCTCCACCGGAGACGTCCATCTAGGCGCGCTTCCAAACCCCAAAGAGGCTCGCTCCGTTTTTCCGTGCACCGCCCAAGCCTCTCCGCCGCGTGGCGGCGCTACCGGTGCCACCGCTAACCCTAATCCGCGACAACACAGCACTACCTCCTGCTCGATGGCTGTTAAACCTGAATGTGGCTTATTCGCGAGACGTGCGCGCGCCATGAGGCGCTAACGACCTTACAGGGGGTGATAGCACGCCCACAGAATACACGCACTTCGCCGGTCATCGATTCCTTTCTTGAGAATCTTTACACCTAATTGAGGATATTTCAAGGAGACTCAGTAGCGAAATGTGAGTAAATGTTTGCCTTAACGTGGCTTTGGCGGCATTTTGAAACAAAGACAACTGAAATAGCCATTTCATTTTGATGGTTAGCATTATTATAGGCCGATAGTGACACTAAGCTGTTCTTTTGGTGTTTCGAGGGTACATTAAGAATCAGTGGCTTGTTGTCCAACTGTTCTCTTTTACTCTTTCCTTACCTTTATTGTGAGTGCTGCTTGTAGAGTCGAACTAAGTTTCACGGTGTTATCGGTTGGTCGGCTGTGTAGAAAAGAAATAGAGGCCGGAAATAGGGAAGGAAGGAACGAGAAATTTGGGTAATGTAAACAGGGGACATCAGAGATTGGAAGATGCGTGCTGTCAACCGTGACCGCCGCGGATGGAGCAAATATTCATGGCTGCCACCGATCTTTGCCCGCAGGAATGAACACGGCCGTAGCCCTTCTCGATAAATGGTAGAAAAGAGCGCAATACATCTGAGACAAGAAAAACCAAGACAGACTACGTTGTATTGCGCTGTTATCTACTATGCAGAATAACGGAAAGGTGGGCTAGTTGGTTAGGGTTCATGATGAATTATATGGGGCAGCGCTGGAACGAAGACATAGACGAGAAAAGACAGGACATGCGCTGTACTCACAACTAAAATTTTTTTATTGGAAAAAACGCCACTTATATGTCCAGCATCGTCCAAATCATGTCATCAAAGGTGCCACGTGAACCACTTCAGGGCGATATCAGCCGGAAGACCGCGTCATGGAAATCATACGCAGCATAAAAATGGATAAAAAACGGTACGATGTAGCCCTATACTATACACGTGTGCATGAGATACTCCAATTCTTTAGATGAAAGGTCAATAGAGGCTTGACTTGGTGTTTTCCGCTCCCCAGAAGATTGGAAGGATTTGCCCACTTATCATACAAAAAGCAGGTTCATCTGTAAAAGCTGGATGTAAAACTAATCATGTCCACAGCTTCATACCTTGCAAGATAGGTACTGTGTATATGATTCCTTTGTCGTGCGGCAAAGTATATGTTGGACAAAGTGGGAGGTGCATTAACATTAGACTGCAAGAACACCTACGCTCGCTCTCCTCCTCTAATGCTACTTCTTATCATCTAGCCAACCATTGCCATTCGTGTGGATGTAATCCACATTTCATTGACACTGTCATTCTTTCACGTCATCATATTAAAACGACAAGAGAAATAATAGAAGGTTTTCATATCAATAGATTAAAAGAGAAATGCATCAGTCAAGCTTCTATTGACCTTTCATCTAAAGAATTGGAGTATCTCATGCACACGTGTATAGTATAGGGCTACATCGTACTGTTTTTTATCCATTTTTATGCTGCGTATGATTTCCATGACGCGGTCTTCCGGCTGATATCGCCCTGAAGTGGTTCACGTGGCACCTTTGATGACATGATTTGGACGATGCTGGACATATAAGTGGCGTTTTTTCCAATAAAAAATTTTAGTTGTGAGTACAGCGCATGTCCTGTCTTTTCTCGTCTATGTCTTCGTTCCAGCGCTGCCCCATATAATTCATCATGTATCTACTATGATTATGTACCAACAAGCTCATGTTCATACACTTTAAACTTCCATCTTGATCTCTTGCCATGTCCTGGTCATGCGACTGTACCAGCTCTGTGCGTGGCTTAGTGCATCGGTGACCAGCCCACCCTATCGCATAAGTAATCATCGGCGGACTCAAAAGCTGGACAAGCCGAGATGGCTGATTGGTTAATGTGCATTGTCTTTGAGAGCAGCGTGGGAATTTACGTTGTCTTAAAGTTTTCGAGGCGCGTTGAACCCACAAAAAAACGAGAAGCATTCGCCCACTCCATTCTCCGTACTTATGACAATATGTACGGGCTGTCATTCAGAGGCATCTGTTTTGTTTCATTTTGCGTGCGTGTGAATTGAATTACAAAGGTGATTTTTAGTGTGCTATACATGGCGACTAAAACTGCAACTTTTATATCTGGCCTTGGCGAAATTTTCCGTTATCAGTACTCCTCCTTTCGGACGAAGCTGCAACTTTATTTCGATATCCCCTCGCGCGCTTTTTTATTTTACATGTGTAACCACATGGTACAAGCCTCGCCGGAACCTTCCTGTCAAGCCATTATACCGTATGGGGAAGTAGCGCACTTTGGACGGGGACAAAGGAGACAAGAAGGACGCGACGCTCGCGACAGTCCTTGTCTCCTTTGCCCCCGTCCAAAGTGCGCTACTTCACGGTACGCTATAATGATCAGTCACCAACTCGCCCATCTCTCAAATTTATGGAACTTCATTTCCTTTCTTACATATTGAGAATTTTCTGATCAGATCGCGCGCGCGGCGCAAGTGATATCGTTTATTCCGGAACTCACACGGTTACCAACAATAATGCGTGAATCTTCAAGGGGGGCTTGTTTAAAATCCGACGCGTTCCACCAGGGGCGTAGGCAGAAATATTTTTCTGGCGGGGCACCACCTTCATTTGAAGTGGGTATCGGGTACGCAGATGTAGTCGAGTGTCATTTTGTGTCTGGTATGCCATGGTGAACAAATATTTTGGGGGGCGAGGAGGCACGGGCCCGCTGTGCCACCCCCTGGCTTCGCAACTGCGTTTCACAAACGGTCAGGTTATCGACGACCATCATCCGTGCTTTCGTGAATTATTGGATAAATTTTGACCACTGTGAATTATTGGATAAATTTTGATCGCTGATACAATATTGTCACGTGTTGCGACGGCGATGGACTAATAACTGAATTCGGTAAAGTCGAAACTTTTTATATGCGAATGCATTTCTTAGTCGGGCTATGTCAGGCGGCGTTGTCCGGCGGCGTCCGCGGAGGAGGAGGATGAGGATAGGTTGAGGAGGGGTCCGCGCGCCGGCAGGTGTTATCTCTCCGCTCTCACTCCCTCTCTCATAGCAACAGCTGCGGGCGCGCGCGCTTATCCTCGCCCCTAGCAACTGGAGCATGTGGTGCGAGAGAGTGTAGGAGAGGATAGGTGCAGTGCTTCGCCGCTCCTTCTCTCGCCGTTCGCTCTCTCTCCTCCCTGCGCCCCACTCTCCCGTCCGCTCGCGCCTCACTCTCGACCACGTAGCGTCCGTGCCTAATGCAGAGGCAAACGCGGCATGCGTTTCTAGCTCTAGTTGCCTAACCTTATAGTTGCCAGCGTGCACGGTGATTAAAAAAAGATACAGCGAGAAAAAAGAAAGAAAACCATGCGTCCGCTTCGTCGCGTTCGGTCCCTTTAGGCCCCCGCGTCGCAGCGCCCCTTCGCTTTAGTGCCACGAAAATGCGGCCGGCGCATGTACTAAAGCCGAACATTATCTGGACGCGCTCTCCGTCGCGGCGGGCGGAGAGTGTCCACACCTAAATTATTTTTCTTACACCATGCTCTCGACCGTTCGCTGGCTGGGCGCCTCTCAAGGCGATGGCAGAAGTCGGTGTCGGCGAAAGAAATGCATTCGCATTTCCTCACGATTCGCTTCGGGGAGGGGGGGGGGCATTTTTTTTATTGGGCGCAATTGTATCTAGGAAAAAGAAAGACTAAGCCCCGTATTCACAAACGCTCCTCGACTGAAAACTCGACTTCCAGGGATCCTTGAGTCTTCTCGCGCTGCAGAAATCGCAACGCGAAACAGCCCTCAAGGATCCCTTAATGTCGATTTTCGAGTCGAGGAGCGTTTGTGAATACGGGGCTTAGTCTTTCTTTTTCCTAGATACAATTGCGCCCAATAAAAAAAGTTTCGACTTTACCGAATTCAGTTATGAGTCCATCGCCGTCGCAACACGTGACAATATTGTATCAGCGATCAAAATTTATCCAATAATTCACAGTGGAAACACGCAACCCTGAGCTCTCTCAGCCAGCACTGTCGCATGCACTATCCCAGGTTATGGTAAACGAGTGAAACTGGAGCTTAATCGGGAGCTTAGTTTTCAAGCAGCGCTGTTTCCTACAAAGGAGAGCGTGTCAATACACGTGTTCATAGACATTTTTTTGGTCAGTCGCATATCTGGGCATGAGTAATTTGCGTTACTGGGTGAGCTGTCTCTTAGAAGTATGACTTCGTATGCTATCAAGCAAGTGACGGCGTGTTCATAGGCATTTTTTTTGCTCACGTATATTAATACTGCGTTTTTTATCATAGGTGCCTGCAAGTTTAAATATTTGGTGCAGCTGTAAGCACTATCGTCTCCCGGGTTAAGCTTCTTTAAAAACCAAGCTTCCTCTGTTTTTAAAGAAGTCTGTCCAAATGCTCACCTCGTTAACTTGTCTGGCTGGACAGGGGCTGCATGCATTGTCCCTCCCGTAATCATAACGTAATGAGAACGTTCCCTGGCGACGTGTGCGAACAGTAACTGTGTGGTAAATGAAGCTTGGTCTCACTGATGAACTTATGCGTTTGCACAAGAGTAATGCATCAGAATCAATAACGATATACCAGATCCGCAGCCGCTTCGATGAGCCTATGTGAAACACTGAGATGCCGAGCAGTACTAAACCTTAAGATAAGAATATTGAGAGCATTGCTTGCCAATTTTATTTCGCTCGAAACTTGTCAAACATCCAACTAATCAAGTTTCAAAGAGGAATAAACGCATCTATGGTTCAGACAGTTCTTCTTGCTGTTCTTGTTCGTGTTCACTGCTCAGTGGTGGAGCGTACATACATGGACTAATTCCACTGACGCAGGTGTCGCAGTTGGAGAACGAACTGGACGAGCTGTCGAACCAGCTGCACCGATCGCAACAGGAAACAGATCGCCAGCTGAGCGCCAAACTACGTGACAAGAACGCCCATGTGGCTCAACTGCTGGCAGACTTGCAGGTAATCTTCATACCTATATGGTGAAGTAGCGCACTTTGGACGGGGACTAAGGGAACAAGAAGGACACGACACTAGCTGACTCGCGGCTGAATTTATTTCAGGAAAAATACTTCATATATATGCACCCAAGCACCCCCCGAGCGACACAGCAATGAATCAACCCTCAATACAAATTTGTGACAACAAATTTTGTGCACACTCAAGTGATAGGTTACCAATGCACGTGTAAAGATGAACCAACAGTCCATGTATTCTTATCCACGAACAACTTTCTGCACACTCAATCGATAACAAAACAAAAACCAATAGATACAACGAACAATGTGAGCTTATACATTTTCAAAATGATGTACAGCTTAGTATGATTGCAAGAAATTCCACTAGAAACCTACACGCGCTTAAAACGGAAATACGAGACAAGAATGAGGGTGTAACGAAAGCAACACTACAACTTAAAGACCTTCCAGGAAGGTGGCTTCTCGATGACGTAATGAAACTGATGATTGACTAATGCAGCAGTCTTTCCTTTTGTTAATGTGAAACGCTTCGACTATTCCCCTGGTCAATTGGTTCCCATGATGGAACCAACTAGCCCATGTTGGTTCCCATGATGAGTTTTGGGCCTGAAGTTTTGCTGCCAACGGTACTACCCGATCGAACATTTGTACATTATCGCTTCTTGACAAGACGTAATGACAGCAGTGCCTGTGAAGATCCAGGCGTAGACTGATCAATCAGTACAAGTGTTCGTTACTATTCCACATTTCTTATTTATTAATAAGTCAAGATGTTAACGTCCGATCTTCTCCGGAAATGTGGACGTCGGGAGGTCCACGTGTGCCTTTCCGATATAGCTACAGTTTCTTCTTAAAGTGCAGGCTGGTGAAGCACTGGGTATTCCAAAAGAACAGGTTGTTGGGATAAGCGGTTCATAATGCAGAGTAGAACATCAAAAAAATTGGGGGACCCTTCAGCTTCGCCTTTAAGAGTTGAAAGCGATAGCGATATCCTGTCGCTAGTGCGTACTTCAACCACTTTGTGCATACTATGTAATGGGTAGCATGCTTTAAGCCATGAGCAATTATGAGCGGGAAATGTTTTCGAACTTGCTATGCACCCACTACGTGCTCTTAAGGGAATACGCGCTGTAACGTGTGTGCCTTTTGTAATGGGTGGCCGGCTTTGAACCACGATGTCATTATGATATTCACATGTTCTGACGCCCGATGGCAATGTACGCTTGTACCACGATAATACTGCGATATTACACATTGTATGTGACGCCTGTATACAGGACGCGTGCATTTGTGAAGCACGAGTGTTATTTTCACTGCATTTCCAAGCAGAGGAAGTCCTTTTCAATGTAATTTCGAGCAGAAGTGTGGCTGTGTGGTAGAGCACCTGGTTGCCACGCAGACGGCCTGGGATCGATCCTCACTCGGACCCGGAAATTTTTATTATTTATTTTATTAGCATCTTTCTTGATTTTTCGGTCACGGACAAGATGATGATTTTTCGCACACAACCAACGCCGCCGCCGCCGACAACGGAATTTCTGCGAAACGAGCTTTTTAACGCTATCGCGTTAAAACTATGGCTGTTCAGCTTGAACAAAAAACGGGGGAAAGGGGAGCGCTCCCTTTGACCCCTTCTCTCCTTTGTCGCTAAATGGTCTTAACTTTTATGGTGAACTGAACATCTCGTGTGGCAATGTTCCGAATAGCTCGCTAGGTGCTTCTACTGCCTTGCCGAAGGATAAGTCTCTTTCATCATGGTGATCTACGTTTTAACACGATAGCGTTAAAGAGCTCGTTTCGCAGAAATTCCGGCTTCGGCGCCGGTGTCGGTGTCGGCGTCGGCGTCGTTGGTTGTGAGCGAAAAATCATCATCTTGTCCGTGACCGAAAAATTGAGAAAGATGCAAATAAAATAAATAATAAAAATTTTCGGGTCCTTTTCTTTTTTCATTTTATTTTTTTTATTTCTTAAAATGAAGTTGTTTCCTCCTCCTCCTCCGAGTGAGGATCGAGCCCGGGTTGTCTGCGTGGCAAGCAGGTGTTCTACCACACAGCCATGCCTCTGCTTGGAAATACTGTGAAAATAACTTCCTCTGATTGGAAATGCAGTGAAAATAACTTCCATGCTTCGCAAACGCAAGCGTCCTTTATATAGGCGTCGCAATATAACATGTAATATCCCAGGAATATTGCGTGGTACAAGCGTACATTGCCATCGGGCGTCAGAATATGATACTATCATAACGATTCCATAGTTTAAAGCCCATTACAAACGGCACACACCTTACTGCGCGTATTCCCTTAACACCACGTAGTGGGTGCATAAGCAAGTTCGAAAACATTTCCCACATTTGCCGCGCATAATTTCTCCTGGTTTAAATCATACTACCCATTACATAGTATGCCCTAAGTTATTGAAGTACGCAGTAGGGGCGGAATATCGCTATCGTGTTCAACTCTTAAAGGCGAAGCTTAAGGGTCCCCCAATTTTTTTATTGGACGGTGATAGTATATAAATAAGCGCCTCAAAGGTGCTCCAGTCACATGCGTATTTGTATTTGCTGTTTCCAAATAATTGGCACTCTCTCGCAGGGTTACCGTTGGTGGCTACTTTGCGCCAAATTGGCTACTTTTCGGCCCCGTCTGGGGGACAAAAAATTTGCAGTTGGCGCCATGGCTATTTTCTGGCTACTTTAAAGTGCTGATTTGGCGTATTAAATAGCCATTTTTTCTCATTTTTCCAGACGAAACACATTGTTTTTAAGCTTTTCTATCGCTTCGGCGGATGCGTACGGTCGTCCTCCACCCACCAGTAGCCTGGTGCGCATTGAGGCACCCTTACACGACGCTTAGCGCGTCTCCAAATGCGGAGTGACGAAGTTGCGTGCATGGTGACGAAACCATGGCCAGCTCGGTCCTCAAGTTTCCCGCCATCTATTTTGATGCTATGCGCAAGTTTTACGAATAATTCTGATGCGCAGTGCGTGTTCTCGTGTAAACGTGGGAAAACAGACAGCTGCAACAAAATTTAACCGGCCTGTTCATCTACAACCAGAATTTGGTCTGCAGCTTCAACGAAAATCTGTTTCAACTTTACATGTTCCTTCTGACTTGCTGGCTAGAATATTCTAATATAACTTTGTGTCTTGCAAGAACTCATATTTTCTACATAAAATACATGCCCTCGTAATGAATTTATCATAATTAGTTGACTTAATTTATTTCCAACTTATCGGTGGCTTTCTATGCTCTTACTTATTCAAAATGGTATTACTTATTTATCAGTACTAAAGAATCTGTTCATAATACCACTTCTGTTCCACTTGGCTACAAATTTGGCGATTAAATGGCATGGCTACTTTTGGCTACTTTTGGCTTCAGTTCTGGCTCCTTTTCAAGTCCACCCAACGGCAACCCTGCTCTCTCGATAGTGGACTTGTCGGCAATCAGCCATTTCTCATACGAAAATCTGATGTAGGCTATCGAGGCGACTTGTCATTTAACGCTGGCACATTTCTTTCTTGTTGGGATATCAACGTATGACCATCGCTTTTCCTGTAAGAACTCAAGTGTTGCGTTCCTGAAAATGCGGATGAAGGTGTAATCCCCGGCATGGAGGAAGGATTGCAGGATGGCCCGTGTTTGGCGAAACTCGACATCTTTTCCAGCTCTGGCGGCACGCCCTTTTTTGAACGAGTTAACAGTGCGAAAAGGTCAAATCAATCCGGCAGCGTCCACTGTGTTCCATTGGTTACGATTGAACGCGGCGTCACGTGAAGGGTGGTCGACAAAGTTGGGTGGTGTCTTCAAACCAGAGGCATCTTATTTCATTTGTTTGTCTTTCCACTGAGCGAATAACTGCACCGATGGAAGAAAAATGTCAGAAACCTTCACTAACGATATATTTTTTAAAGGCAGGGGCTGTATAAGATCATTTTTAAGCTTTTAATGGCTGCACTAAGTATCCTTCAGAATTATTAGCACCGTGGCCTGTCATATTCGTTGCAGCCGAGCGCCCTGCAACAACGCTGCCGGAGCTAATCGCCGAGACCATGTGTATAATCATCATGGTCGGCCTTTACATTCCAGTGCGTTGCTTGGCCGACGCGCGCCCTCTTCGCCATCTTCTTCATCGTCTGCTAGCTCTCCGAGCACGTACGCCCAGTTGATTATCTAATGGTTGGCCCATATGACTAGCTAATTAAGTCAGGAAATGCTATGGCTAAGCTCATTATGACAAATCATGCTAAGACCGAGCTAACTAAGCAACATCTTATAAAGCCATGTTAGTGAAGCTGTGTAAATCTAAGACGGTACTACTTAAAACAATGCTAGTTAAAACGATGCTAATTAGGAGTGCGGTAGCTAAACCCGAGGTAATAGAACCTTTTCAAAATTGTAAAGCTAGCTTTCCTGCTATGCAGTTTGAAGAACTATTGGCGGCTAGTCGCTTACTGCAAACAGCTTGTTCAAGCGCGGTTTCTTACGCTATCACTTGGAAAATGTAGAGTCGGCTCTCGATATAAACACGCATAACAGACAGGCCCCAGCACGTTCAACTAGGACCGCGTCTCCGCTTCAAGCACGACAGGTGCCGCCATTACTTGGGTAAATATGTAGTGCAGAGAAGCGCACTTGCGAATTCTGAAAAGGGTTAGCTAATATCATTGTAATTGGGATCGGGCTAATTAGTATTATGCTAATTAGCTCTGGACTAATCAAGGACTTGCTAATTACATCTGATCTATTTATTCACGTGCTATATCAAACCTTGCGATCAGGACAGAACAGTTCAATATTATATTAATTAAGTCCTAGCTAATAGACCCTTTTCAAAATTGTAAAGGTAGCTTTCCTGCTATGCAGTTTACCCCACTAATGGCGGCAAGTCACTTACCGCAAACAGCCTGTTCAAGGGCGGTTTGCTTACGCTATGACGTGGAAAATTTAGACGGGGCTCTCTTGATATAAACACGCATAGTAGACAAGCCCCGGCACGTTCAACTAGGACTGCGTCTCCGCTTTAAGCACGACAGGCGCCGCCATTACTTCGCCGGATATGCAGCGCAGAGAAGCGCACTGGGAATGATGAAAAGGGTCCATTAGTACCATCAAAATTGAAAACGTGATGAAGCGGTCTTCACTCTGAAGCAGACCGAGCAGACTGAGTACACGAGCGTTGTAAAAAGCTGGAAGGAGCTAGGTATTTGCTGCTTAGCGTCCACCGCATGAAACGCTTGACAGTCACACCAGCACCATTACAGTCACAAATTAAACTCGGGCCTTCTCAGAATCAACGAGTTTGTATCCGAGTTCGCGCGTCTGTCAGTTTTATTGACAGACAACCGCGGCGAAGTTCTGGTCCGCCCACTGCGTTTGCTCTTGTCGAGGAGCAGTGTTCACACCGCAACGCCAGTGATCGACACAATTCATCTATCAGCGTAATCGCACAGACTGCGCATACTCACGAAAAACTACAGGTTGTATCATCACGTGGCTACGGTATATCGCATTCAGTTTCAACGCACTCAGGACGTACCACTCACAGCCATGAAGCAAGCGCCCCTGGTGTCATTTGCTGCGATAAATGTTACTACTTACTTGTTTGTCAAGACATTGTTTCTACCGTTTCTTTACTGCAGAAAAATCTTCAGATGTGTAATGTAAGTAGGAGTAACCTGTCAATTTATTTACCTGTAGTATTCTATAGAGGCGACACGAGCTGCACGAAAGTGCTGCGTCTGCGCCTCTGTTGCCTTCGAGAGTGTAATTTCCATGCTACAGGTGGAACGAAATAACTTGCTCGAAAGAGGACAAACGACCACGAACACGCCTATGGGAGGCGCTATGTTCAGTCGGCAAAAAGATAGCGCGACAATCACGCTGACGTCACGGCACTGTTGAAATGTTGACTGAGGGGGCGGCGCTGACGCTTTCGCACGCGGTGTTCCTTTGAAAACCGTTGCAAATGCCGCACATGCGCTTGTGACGCCATGCTCGTTCCCGTAGCCGTTTTTATCAACGCCGCTATCGTGACTGGCGCACTCTGCTCGTGTCACGACCACAAGGTTGCGAGATTTGAGCAAACTCGTGTGCCCGAGTCGCTCGGGCCATTCTGCATAGCACCTTGTGAAGGAGCATTCCGCATAGTGTAAGAAAGAAAAGAAAGAAAGAAAGAAAGAAAGAAAGAAAGAAAGAAAGAAAGAAAGAAAGAAAGAAAGAAAGAAAGAAAGAAAGAAAGAAAGAAGAAAGAAAGAAAGAAAGAAAGAAAGAAAGAAAGAAAGAAAGAAAGAAGAAAGAAAGAAAGAAAGAAAGAAAGAAAGAAAGAAAGAAAGAAAGAAAGAAAGAAAGAAAGAAGAAAGAAAGAAAGAAAGAAAGAAAGAAAGAAAGAAAGAAAGAAAGAAAGAAAGAAAGAAAGAAAGAAGAGAAGTAGTTCGTTCGTCAGGCACGTATACACACCGAACTTTTCCCGATTGGGCAAAGGTATTTTTTTCAAAAAGTTCACGCACATTAAAAGGCTCGAAAAAATTAAGCAGGGCAGTTATAGCAACACAGGCGAAAGAATCCGATGTTTCTTAACCAACGCTATATCTTTCGTAATTAAATTTTCCTTAGACGCTATATTTTAAAAGCTAATTAGGCCTAAGTAATATTTGCCATGTAGCAGGTTGGCCGGTTGAAGAAGAAATATAATAATAAAATACAAAAAAAATGTCGCGACGTGCTGAATACGGTTTAGAACAATACTTGGCCAATCCGATAGGCTAGAGCATATTTTCTTTTTTTTTTTCTAGAAGGCTGAAGTTAGCTAAAACACACTGTATACTTTCTGGATGCTAATGCTGACCGCTTTGTTTGCTGACCATGAATGCTGACCATGAAGCACTTACCGCATATCTAGTCGTCATGATTCTGCCTAGTTTCGAAGTGTGCAAGAGAAATCGAGTACAATTTCTCTATATACTCCACCGTCGAGAAACAGCTTTTTATTTATATTTCTAAGCTAAAACACTATGGATGGCGGAGAGAAGTGATATTAGGAGACTAGTCTAACATTTGTAATATATTGTCATTGACTCATTCGTTGTCCGCATATCTGGGTAAAAGAAACGCAGTAAAGTCAGATGCATACCATATACTGCGTTTGATGAATCTTTCTGCGACATTATCTTGCCTTCCTCTCGAGCGCTTCTACCCAGCACACTTTCAGGATAGAAGGTGCTGCTGTTCTTGTTTTCTGTGAACAGAAGCAAGTAATCGC
>JALIZH010022332.1:0-29718 GCA_030522465.1 Rhipicephalus appendiculatus
AATTTTAGGCGTAAGTAAGCGGAAAGCGAGCAATACGGCAAGCGCACACTGTTTTTCTAGAAAAACCAATCTAACACATACTCACCAAGTATCCCGCCTTGGTGGACTGTAAAAATGACTCTAGTCATGAGTCGATATTAGTTTAGCCGGCATTGACTTGAAGCGCACTCGTGGAGGACTCGCCGGCGATAGCCTTAGCGCGAGTCCTCCACGACACCTACACATGCACCTACACATGCGAGTCCTCCACATGCACCTACATTATACAACTTCCTTCACCGGAAACCGCATCAAATGAAACAATACTTAGGTGTTTAGTGAGTTCTGATTCAATATTTCAGTATGAGTAGAAAATAATGCCCAGGATACACATTTTTAATTTAGTAAAGCCCCCGTTCGCTGCCAGCGAAATATTTGTTTAGATTTTTGTCTCTGTCTTTTTGTCTTTTTTCTCTCTTTCTTCTCTTTCTTTCTCTCTGTTTTCTGTGTCTCTTTTTTCTGTGTATTTTCTTCTTTTTTATCTCTATGTAGTTCTCTCGCCTTCTATCTTTTCTATCCTTCTTTCCTTTCTATTTTTCTCTTTATTTCTCTGTCTCTTTCCTAGTTTTTCACTACTACTTTCTCTTCTTCTCCCCCTAACTTCCCTTTCCCACCCCCTTTCTGTACTCTAATATCTATACAAGGCTATGCTATGCTTTGCTAGCGTGCGCGCATTCTGCAGTGAAACGCAGAGCCAATAATTTCCTCAACAGCCCACTTGATTGGCACGGTCACTCAGCTAAAGGACGTATATTAGCAAATGGAAAGTCAACCAGAATGATGTACTGCATGGGTGAGGTGCTTGTCCTTACTGTCGTTCTAGTGTATAATTGGAAAAGGCCGTCACTTGATGAATTCGCTCTAAAGTTGAATGCGAATTCTTTAGTGCTATGTGTTCGTCACTGCGTCGCGATAAGAGCAGAATGAACGTTATTTCTCTGTCTGTATTGAATACCTTACAAGTGTTATGCTTATTTTGAATAAACACCATGAAATAAACACAAGGCTGTATAGCCGAGTGGTTACGGCTCAACCTGCAGGTTTTCTTCGCGGCAAAAACGCACAAGCCTGGGATTCCTTTCCGTGCAATAGTGACAGAAAGAGGCACCTGACAGCGAGAAGTCTCGATGTTTCTGCAAACGCATCAACAGGACTTGTCGGTGTGTGACCCGTTCAACATCCCGAACTCTGATGAACTTGTAAGTTTTTTAAGACTGTCTAACCCAGGTGCATGCCAGTTTTTCAGCATAGACGTAGAAGATCTGTACTATTCAATGCCTTTTGACGACCTTTTGAAAAGTGTTCAATTATGCATAACTGAAGATAATGACGAGATCAAGTTCCGTAACTCCTGTGGTCTGTCGGTTAGTACTTTCTTAGAAATATTGTCCTTTTACTTACAATCCACCTTTGTGGAATGGAAAGGAAAATTCTACCTACAAAAAACAGGGGTATGCATTGGCTCAAAAGTTGCCCCCGTCCTTAGCAGCATTTTTCTAGGCAGGATCGACAAACAAATTAATGAAAATTTGGGAGCGGCGGCAACAAAGATAGTTAGATATGTGGATGATTTTCTCAGACACACAGCGCAAGTAACGACGGGAACACAGGAGGGCGTTTTGTGTGTTCGCTTCCTGTGTTCCGGTCGTTACTTGCGCTGTGTGTTTCACAATGATTCACCAACAAGCCCAAGTTCGCTCTATTGTAAACAGATCTTGCACGCACGTAGTCACTTCCTCTCCCTCTTTCCCACCTCCTAAATCCTTTCAAGTTCTCAAAAAAAAAAAAAGCAGCACGACGCATTCCTCTGCCGTTGCAATACCAACGCGAGTCGTTTGCAATTATTCTACATTTCCACGTTCGCACATTTCAATTGCTTGCCCTCCCTGGAAGGATGATAAATCACAAGCTCCTGGGGTGTGGCTTCACCGCAAGCTCTTTACGAGACATCACTGTAACTCAGTAACGAACTAACAAACCAGTTTCGTTTCTGCGCATGTTATTCAAGGACAGCCCTCTCAAATCGATGTTACTTGAAACTTCTTGAAACTCGGCTGATCTATTGAGATATAGTTTTTTTTTAAACGCCACCCACTCAGTTAAGGTGGTGTACTGCAGTGAAGCATCATAAAATGCTGAAGGGGCAATGTCCAAGATTTCTGGACATGAAACTACAAGGGACGCACGACCCACGGCAAAGACGTGATGGTGGTTGGTTGCATGTAGTCAAACGATGTGCATGTGAGACCATATCGCGATGCCATGTGTTCTATGGCATCGCGATTGTCATCGTCATCAAGCAGGTGGCTACTACAAACGTGGGACGCACGACCCACGGCATAGGGAGCTTCGCCCCTAAAACACATCACAGCACAAGTCTTCTAAAAGTCTTAACTCGGCGGCCAAACCAGGTGACTTTAACTCCGCCTTCATTGGAGACCTGTGGCGTCGCTGTTCCCGTAGCGTCTGTAACGGTGGCTTGCTCTTCGTTCCCTTCGCTTTCTTCTCCCGAAGCTGGCTCGTTGAGTTTGGCTCGTCGTTGAGTCCAAATAGGGCACTAGATGCACTCTATTACGCACAAGCACCGCGGTGAGTGTTTCCACGACGTAGGAGTGGGGCTTGGAGACTGGGCTGAGAACGCATGCCGTTTCCTTGATGTCTCGAACCCACACTGTGTCTCCCGGCTCCAGTGGAGGAACGACGGTTGCGGCATGACGGCGATCAACGTCTTTCTTGTGTCGTCTTCTTATCTCCTCGTCTTGGCACTTAGCTTCTGGCTCAGGCCACTGCGGATCTAGGCGATCCGCTGGCTTGAGAAGCCTGGTTCTATGGCTGCGGCCCATCAGGAGCTGCGCTGGGCTAAACCCTGTAACGCCTGCAGTGTCACTGTAAGACAGTTATTCTAAAACAGCACACAAACGGGACAAGAGCGAACCACACGACACAGCGCCTGTGTCGTGTGTTTCGCTCTTGTCCCGTTTGTGCGCTGTTTTAGAATAACTATGTGTACGTACCAACAAGCCCGCTTGGCTACCGTACTATAAGACAGAAGTGCCAGAAAAGGATCTTCTGCCTTCTCGAATATTTATTTGACCCTGCGCACCATCCTCTCAACTTCCCCGTTGGACTGCGGGTAGTTTGGACTTGAGGTGATGTGTTGGAAACCATAGTGCTTCGCAAAAGATGCAAATGCATGTGAAGCGAAACTGCGGTCCATTGTCGCTTCGTACAACTTCGGGGATGCCGAAACGCGCGAAAATGCTCTTGACAGCATTGATGACCGCCTCAGAGTCCGTGCTTCGCATGTAGATGACTTCAGGATAGCGAGAACAATACCAAACCACTAGAAGGTAGTTGTGTCCCCTGTGACTGAATAAGTCCATTCCTACTTCCTGCCATGGTTGCGTTGGAGTTTTTGTTACAACCAATTCGTTGTGCTCGTCGTGTGACTGCGCACTGCCTACAGCGACTGACTCTGTCCCGTATTTGCTGCCAAAGTCCGTACCACCATACGGAGTCTTGTGCTCTCAGCCAGCATCGGTTAATTCCCTGGTGGCCTTCATGGATAAGTTCGAGCGTATCCTTTTGCAGTGAGGCCGGGATGACAAAGCGATTGCCCTTTGCACAAAGAGAGATTCCGCCGTTGCACAAAGAGAGATCACCACGATGGTTCCAGTACTTCTTGATGTGATCTGGAAGCCTGTCTCGACGAGCCCAGCCCTGGGTGCAGTACTTGACGAGCTGGTTGCACTCCCCGTGCTGTTCTTGGTGCCTGCGGACATCATCTGCAGTAACGAGCTTCATGTCAGAGATAGCTGCAACTTGCAATTCCACATACTCCTCTACCACATCCACTGGACTAATAGATGGCTTCTCGTCCGGAGGCCTTGAAAGAGTATCAGCAGTGGCTAGCTGTTTGACCGGAATGTAGACCACGTTGAATTGGTAGTGCATAAGTTTGATGCAGAACCTTTGAATACGTGGAGCCATCGTGTCCAGGTCAGCGTTTCCAAGCAATGCCACCAGTGGCTGGTGATCTGTTTCCACCGTGAAATTGAGGCCCCGCACGTACTGGTCAATACGGTGTACTGCCCATGCTACCGCCAACGCTTCTTTCTCGTTTTTATTGCGATAGCAATTATATGGACACTCGCGGCTGGTTTTCGCCGTCGGCGTCCGCGTCGGCGTCATTCGCCGTATATGTATATATATAACCGGGCCCGCCCGTCGTTCGTCAGCGTGAAAAGACGCGAGGGGGGGGGGGTCCCTCGAGCGACCTTCGATTTTACGAGCGGGGGCGCGCGCGTTCTTCCCTTCTCGGCGGCCGACAGCGGGCGGGGGGGGGCGACGTTCGATTTTACGAGCGCGGGCGCGCGCTTTACCTCCCCTTCTCATCTCCCCTTCTCGGCGGCCGGGCCGGCGTACCCTTCTACGTGCTGCGCTTTGAACGCGAAGAGAATTCTCTTAAACAAGCGTTTTCTAGAGTTGCGTGAGATCGGATCCAAAAGGAGTTAGCTTGCCAGCCTCACTTCGTATAACATTACAATTTTTTGCTATCGCATTCATTGCTTCACCCTTGCGGTGAAACTGTGACTTTTTTACCCGGCCGTGTGTCCGTGGTGCGGCGGTAGGCCGAATCTCTACCACATGTCGTGGGGGGTGCGATCGCAAGCCACGCGACTTATCCAATTTTCTCGGCAAACCTTTAATACCTAGTATGGAGCAGTGGGAGGCACAACTCGCCAGCTCGGACCCGGGAGTGCAGCGCGCGCTCCTGGATCAAGTCCGGCGGGCGGCTAAGGCCAGTGGAGCCCTGGACGTAGGGACCCAACCAAAGTAGCTCCAAGATCTCCCCTTTCCCTTTTCCCTTCAATAAAGTTCCACTCTCTCTCTCTTGGCTGTAGCGTTGCTCCGCGTTTGTTAGCGACCGTGATGCAAACGCTACCGCGCGTCGCTCCCCCGATGGTCGTTCTTGCAGAAGAACAGTTCCCAATCCAAATGAGCTCGCGTCGCATGATACAATTGTATTGCGACTGGGATGATACTTCGCGACGCAAAGGTCCGATGTGAGCATTGCCTTGACCCGATTAAAAGTGGTCTCTTGAAGCGGTCCCCACTCCCATACATTCTGCTCGCCTAGCAAGGCGCGGATAGGGGCGGTTGCGTGCGAAAGGTTGGGCAGGAAGTGACCAATGTGATTAGCCATGCCGAGGACGCGTCTAAACACCAGCAACGTCCTTGGGTGCTTCCAAGTTGCGTAGGGCTTCGAGTTTACTGGGACTCGGCGAGATACCGTTGGCGTCGATGACCACACCCAGAAACTCTACTGTGGCTTGACCGAAGCAGCACTTGGACTTGTTGAGTTTAACTCCGGCTCTCCACAGACATTCCAGAACCTCCACAAGTCGTTTGTCGTGCTTTTCACGGCCTTTTCCAAAAAAAACATGATGTCGTCTATCATGTTGACGACGTTCGTTTGCCCTTCAAGAATGCGAGTCATTTCTCGCTGAAAATGTTTTGGTGCTGAAGTCAGCCCGAAAGGTAGATGACAGTAGCAGTAGCCTCCGAATGGCGTGATGAACGTGGTGTACTCTTGGCATTCTGGGGATAATCGCACTTGGTGAAATCCTGCTGTCGCGTCAAGTTTTGAAAACACCTTTGCGTTGCCCAGTGGCCCGTGAACCCATTCGACCGTTGGAAGGACATGTCTTTCACGCAGAACTTCCTTGTTGAGCTTTGTTAAGTCCACACATATTCGGATGCCGCCTGATGCCTACAGTACTGCAACCAGACAGGCATACCACAGCGTCGGCTTCGTAATGCGCCTGGTGACCCCTTGTTTTTCCATCTGGTCCAGTTCCTGCTTCGCTTTTTCGTACATAGGAGTGGGAATTCAGCGAGGTACATTGAGAACAAATGGCTTGGCATTCGGCTTGAGACGAATGGTGTACTCTTCCCCCTACGGGACCAAATCCATCGAAGATATCCCGGCCAAGGGTGGCGCCGCTTGCAGAGATGGCTGGCTTGTCAGGTCGCTGTGCGCGTCGATGAATTTCACGACTCCCACTGCGAGGATGGCAGGGTCGCCTAGCAGAGCCGCAGACTTCGAAGGCATAACATACACTTATTGTACGCCTGTGCGGCTCTTCCACTCCAACGTAGCTTTGAATTGGCCAGACACATTTAAAGGATAATTTCCTGGACCTGTGAGATGACCATCAGGTTTTAGGGGTGAAGCTCCTCAGGGTGTGGGTCGTTCCCTCCTCTGTAGTAGTTGTAGTAGTACGTATGTAGAAACCTCTCGTTTATGAATTGCTCAATAGATGGCGTTGTGTGTATATGTCCTTGGAAATAATATCATTAGATGGCGTTAGTGGTTTTTCGTATACGTTGATGATTAAAGATGATAGATGGCGCTTCCTGCCCAATAGTTACCGCGGGGCCTAAGTGCGAGGGACAGATCACGTGGGAAGTCGGAAACAGGCAATCGAGCATTGATTATTGTCTCATGACAGAAGGAATCTATGACCAACTTAGAGAGATGAAAATAGACGAGGAAGGCATTAACAGCTTGGGTAGTGATCATAAACGCATAACATTACAAATGGGATATAAAACTGAAAATAAGAACCTAGAATCAAACATTGGCAGCTCGTATTTAAATGAGAAACAAATAACAAATATAGCCGCAAGAGTCGAGGAAGAAGTAGACAAACTGCCAGGCAAAGACTGGAAGTATAGTGAGCTGCTACAGGTAATCGCGAAAGAAATAGAAAAAGAGAAGAAAACTATTTCTTGGAAAGGAAAGAGAAAGCCAAAAAGTTGGTGGAACAAAGAAATCCGGGATGCGATCGAGAAGCGACGTGAGGCATCACGGCAGCACAGGCAGGCAAAAAGGAGAAGCGGCCACAGGATGAAGTCAACCAAGCATGGGAAATATATTTAGCGCAAAAATTCATTGTGCAGAAATTAGTCGAGGCAAAAATTAAAGGCGAAAGTGAACGCTGGATGACAGAGATTCGCGAAAAGAAGAAGGCCGCGCCTAGGATATTTTGGAGCCACCTAAAAGCGCTAGGCAGGAAGTCTGTCATAATGCAACAACATATGGTAGATGAAGGAGCAAATCAATTGGAAGGGTATGAAGCGCTAGGTTACATCCAAAGGGTAACAGCCGATTCGTTTAAAAAGGTCGCCCAGTGGATTCCCCCGGTGAGTAAATGTATGCAGAAGAGTACAGTCGAGGAAGATGTAGTACTTGAGAATTTCAATTGGAAGAAGGCCGAAGGAAAAATTCCTAAGCGCACTACCCCGGGCTTAGATGGGGTTCCCGTCAGCCTCATTAACGAACTAGGACATAGCACTAAAGAAGCACTGCTGAAAGCCGTAGAAAAGCGCTTACAGGAGAGGGAAATACCAGACAGTTGGCGAAAAAGTAGAATGAACTTAATCTATAAAGGCAGGGGAGAAAAAGATAACATTCGCTCGTATAGACCGCTAACCATTACATCGGTGCTATACAGGTTGGCGATGCAGGCAATAAAATTAAAAATAGAAACGTGGGAAGAGCAAAATGATATTTTGGGAGAACTCCAGAATGGATCCCGAATCGACAGGCGGTTAGACGATAACCTGTTTGTTCTTACACAGTGTATAGAAATATCAAAAATAGAAAACAGGCCCTTATACGTAGCTTACTAGACATCACCGGGGCATATGACAACGTTAATCAGGAAATTTTGTGGGATATATTGAAGGAAGTGGGCATAGGTGACGACTGTATACAGCTTTTGAGGGAAATATACCGAGAAAATACAGTTTGTGTAGAATGGGAAGGAATAAGCAGCAAGGACAGCGTTGACATTAGCAAGGGGCTGAGACAGGGATGTCCTTTGTCCCCGCTGTTATTCATGCTGTACATGGTGATGATGCAAAAAGCGCTAGAAGGTAGCAACATTGGATTTAATCTGTCACCCAAACAGGCAGGCGCGATGGTTGAGCGGAAGCTTCCAGGTCTATTTTATGCTGACGATATTGTCTTATTTGCGGACAGTCAAGATGATATACAGCGGCTGGCAGATATCTGCGGAAGGGAAGGTGAGGCTCTAGGACTAGGTTTTAGTGCAACAAAATGTGGATTGATGGTATTCAATCATCACGAAGACCACGCGGTCTTAATACAGGGCCAAGAAATACCGAGGGTAAGCGAGTACAAGTACCCCGGAGTGTGGGTAAATGAGGGGGGATAGATATATGGAGGTACAAGAGAAAGCATCGGTAACAAAGGGAAAGAGGAATGCTTAAAATCATGAAGCACAGAGCGTTATGGGGATACAATAGGTACGAGGTGCTTCGAGGGCTATGGAAGGGTGTGATGGTTCCGGGGCTTACATTTGGGAAACTCAGTGGTGTGCATGAAGTCAGAGGTGCAATCAGGAATGGATGTAAATCAAAGGACTGTGGGACGCCTCGCGTTGGGCGCTCACGGGAAGACGACAAATGAGGCTGTAAAGGGTGATATGGGATGGACAGGTTTTGAAGTGAGGGAAGCTCAGAGCAAAATTAGATTTGAAGAGAGGCTGAGGGAAAATGAAGGAGAGTAGATGGGCAGGGAAGGTTTTCAGGTATTTGTATAGAAAAAGCGTCGACACGCAGTGGAGAAAAAGGACTAGGAGGCTCACCAGTAAATATACGGCTAGCAGTGTGGGCGACATGGCAACAAGGAGCATTAAGCGAAAAGTCAGAGAGGCGGAGAGGACTTATTGGATGACAGCGATGGAAAAGAAGCCGGCTCTCAGTGACTACCGAAAGGGAAAAAAACGAAATAAGGAGGGAGAGGTGTTATGATAATTCAAGGGGCAGCGCTTTACTGTTTGAAGCAAGGTCGGGTTGCCTTAGAACGCGTAGCTATAAAGCGAGATTCTGTAACGAAGAACAATGTACATGCTGTGGGGGAACTAAGGAAACGATGGAACATGTACTGATTGAATGTGGCGATATCCACCCAGATATACGTGTGGGCACGAGTCTACATGAAGCCTTAGGTTTTAGGGACAACAATGGAAAGCTGAACACGTCCTCGATAGAAATAAGTAAGAGACGGTTAGAGTATTGGTGGCAGAAAAGTAGAAATAAAGGACAAAAATGAAGAATGGGGAAGAATAAGGTCATTTTGCCTTAAGAGGCAGAGAGATGGACCGTGAATTCGTATTTTTCTTTGCTATAGATTTAATCAATGTACATTAGGCATTAAGCCAACATAAAAAGAAAGTTTTTTTCCAACCTGGTGGCAGACATGTCACCGCCCCGTTATAAAGGGGACGCTCATAGCATCCATCCATCCATCCATCCAGGGGCTCGCTCTTGGCGCGCTTTCTGTTTCGCTCGGAGTCGCGAAACCAGGGCAGCCGGTATCTGCGGAGCATGCGGCGGCTCCGGTACTCACGGCGGCACAACCCATAGCCAAGGACGCGTGGCTTTCACAACTCACAGCAGCGTTCTGTGGCGATGCATGCGGAGGCGAGGCGTTGCGTCGAGCACTGGTATGGACTTCGGCATCTGAGTAGGTGGCATCGTCTTCCTCTGTCGTGGAACGCGAACGCGTTGTCGCTGAGGCTGGGAGCGCCCGGAACACAAGTCGGCGACGCTCGTGCCCAGCTCACGATCGAACACCCAGGATCATGCAAAGAGGTGACACGTGTTGTCACGTCTTTGCATGATCGAGTGGGCAATGTACGGGGGGATTCACGGTTACCCGAATGATCCCTCCGAGCTTCGCCCACTCACCATCATTCACTTCGTGGATATGCTGTGATTTTTCAAGTCGAAACGGTACACCTGAAAAAGTGCTTGGAACGACAGTGACTTCCGCTCCTGAGTCGACCTTGAACTTCAGTGGGTCGCCGTTCACGTGAACCCAAACGAACTTATCGTTTGCTTCATGACTGGTCTTGACAGCATGCATCTCGATGGCATGTGACTGTCGGCTGAGCGAACGCTGCTTGGCTACGCAAACTGCCTCGAAGTGTCCTTTTTTTTTTTGCAGAAATTGCAAACAGCTTTCTTCACAGGGCAGAATTCCCGTTGATGTGCTCCTTGTCCGCAGAAGCGACATGATCCGTGCGTCGCGTCAGCATCTTCTGATGCTGACGCTCGATTACGTGACTCTTTTCACTGGCTTATGCTTCGCTGTATCAACGTCGACTGCACCAGATAACTGGCTTTCGCGTTCCGGTTTTTTAGATGTGAAGCATCTTATAGCGGGGTTCAATCCGGTGCTGCGCGGCGTGACCACCCTTAGTGCGCATGCGCAAACCCTGTAAAAAGAAATAAAAATAAAAACCTCTTCTCCCCGTCTCTCTCCTCTAGGCATCCCTCCCCGCGGCGACCACACCCTCACTGCGTATGCGCGTCCCCTCCTCTCTCCCCTCTTACGCTCCCCCCTCTCTCCTCTAGGCATCCCTCCCCGCGGCCTCCACACTCCCACTGCGCATGGGCGTCCCACCCTCTCTCTCCTCTCTTACGCTCCCCCTTCTCTCGCCTCGCGACGCCGACGCAGGCAGCGTCTGCTAGCGAGTTTCTTGGTTGAAAAAATTGGCCGCGTATCTGTGTACTTCGCTGCAAATGTCGTCGAAAGGCGATAGTCTTGTGCCGGCCGTACTACTATGTTTTGCCTTGCCTCAGACAGCGCCTACTCTACGTTGAAGTGGCTGCATCTAGCTGGCATTGATAAAATAGAGGAGTTGCTGCGCGAGATATGGACGTCATTGAAAAACATGAGCTTGTGCTGAAGCAAGGGCATTACACCGTGACCAAGGGCCACTGCCAGCGGCAGCACCTTATCGTCGGCACAGGGCTTTTTCGAGCAAAGCGTCGCAGTTCGTGCACAGCGTCGCATTTTCAGCGCAGCCTAAAAAACTGTATGGTCTTTAAAATTGCGTACCTATGTATTTTCTAATAAAAGAACACACGACCTGACACTTACATATTATTGTTGCGCCTCAGGTGTGCGTAGTATTTGCTTTTTAATCGAATATGTTCACAAGTATGAACGCAAACACTAGTTCAATATGGCTGGGCGTTCAGAAAGTGGTTAAACCATGTTAAACTTTGGCCGAGTGGCTGAATCAGGGGACGTCGGACAGACAGCCAGACCAAAAAAATTTCCGTTCAAGTATCCCAAGAAAGACTATCATCTTTAAAAACCGACTGCTCACGCTTCACAACCGTTCACTGGCCACCCCGTATATATGGCACTGGATCTTGACCTCCAAGGTGGTGCCGGTGGGAGATTTCTCCTGTGCGTTATTGAACAAAAATTACACCATCTCCCGCTAAAGGGAACCATATGTACATGTGAGGCAGCGGGCGCTAACGCTTACACTGGCGGCGGCGTTAACGCTGGCGCTCATCGCAGCGTTGCGCAGGAGCGAAAACTGGGGAGGCGCAAAGCAGGCAGTGATGGAGCAGTGTTTCCTACTGGAACATGCCAATCGCTGCTAATGGGCAATGAGAGACAGAATACTCCGACTGGACACAGAGACCCGCACTCCGCTTTTAGTTAACGCGCACACTGCGAATTTTTATTGTTCAACAACGCACAGGAGAAATCTCCCACCGGCACCACTTTGGAGGTCAAGATCCATTGCCATATATACGGGGTGGCAAGTGAACGGTTGTGCAGCGCGAGCAGTCGGTTTTTAAATGCGAAGCATTTCTTAGCGAACTTCGGTGACTTTGAGCGTATCTATCTATCTATCTATCTATCTATCTAGCCGCCTACGACTTTGTGCTCTCCTGGCCATATCGTTAATGGGATTTATACCAAAATTGGTATGGCGCAACATGACCGTATGACAAACATGAATGACTGGTCATATCATGAAAATCATGACTAACTTGTCATGAAAAGTATGATTTACACGTCATGGCCATAGTGCTACTGAGGGCGTTTTCTTAATTTGATATATACAAAAATTGGTACGATGACACATTTATGCATGACCAACATAAATATCAGGTGGTAAAATGAAAATCATGACCTGCATGTCATGTACAACATGATTTACATGCCACGCTCATGGCGCGCTGACGGCCGTTTCGCTAGCTTAATATACACCAAATTCGATATTGTGTGGCGTGACTGTATGACGAACATAAATGCCAAGTGGTAATATGGAAATCATGACATGTCATGTGCAACATGACTTGCATGCACGCTCATGACACTCTCGTGGCCGTTTCGCTAGCTCGAGATACACCAAATTTCGTATTGAGTGACGTGACTGTATGACGAACATAAATGCCAAGTGGTAATATGGAAATCATGACATGTCATGTGCAACATGACTTGAATAACACGCTCATGACACTCGGGGCTGTTTCGCTAGCTTCATATACACCCAATTTGGTATTGAGTGACGTGACTGTATGAAGAGCATAAATAAGAACTGGTAATATGGAAATCATGACATGTCATGTGCAACATGACTTGCATGCCACGCTCATGGTACTCCCGTGGCCATTTTGCTAGCTTGGGATACATCAAATTTCGTATTGAGTGAAGTGATTGTATGACGAGCATAAATGACAACTGGTAATATACAAATCATGACATGTCATGTGCCACATGACTTGCATGCCACGCTCATGACACTCTCGTGGCCGTTTCGCCAGCTTGATATACAGGAAAGTTTTAAGGCGAAAGCCTTTAATGTCTCATGATCACGTCCGTCCGTCCGTCCGTTCCTCCAGCCGTGCCCCTGGCACGGTGCCAGGTGGGCGCCGGGGCGCGCAAACGGACGCCGGTCGCGTTGGAATCTACAGCGCTCGCGCTTTGCTTGCGTAGCGTCGCTGGGCCCAACGTCTCTAATCATGCAAGGAAGGAGACGCGCGCATCACGTTCCATTCTTACCGACCCCGTCTCAGTGGGTACAGGCGTTCGAGGAACAAACTTTGGAATTGACAAAGTGTCCGTCAATTTAAACGCTGGAACGCGGATGGCGTCTGCAGGATGCGCAGAGCGCGAGAATACGAACGCATGCGAAACGGAGGCAGATGGGTCTCGCGTCTCGCTGCGATTCGAGGTAAAAAATCAAGCGAACATAAGTGGCAGGTGGTGACATGAAAAATCTTGGCATGCTTGTCATTTACAATGCCATTTGCATGCCACGCTCATGGTGCGCTTGCGTCCAGTTCGCTAGCTTGATATACGCCAAAATTTGTATTGCGCGACGTGACTGTATCATAACCACAAATGACAGGTCCTAACATGTAAATAATGATATGCATATTATGTACCGCATGATTTGCTCCTTGCTGGCTGCTTCGCATTATATCGATTCCCACAGTGCGTGGGATCTGCCGGTTTTTTTCAACCAAGAAACTCACTAGCAGACGCTGCCGGCGTCGCGAGGCGAGAGAGAGGGGGGGTGCGTAGGAGAGGGGGGGACGCGCATGCGCAGTGGGAGTGTGGACGCCGCGGGCAGGTATGCCTATAGGAGAGAGGGGAGCGTAGGAGAGGAGAGAGAGGGGCGACGCGCATGCGCAGTGGGAGTGTGGACGCCGCGGGCAGGGTGGCCTGAGGAGAGAGGGGGGAGCGCAAGAGGGGAGAGAGGAGGGGAGGCGCATGCGCAGTGAGGGTGTAGTTGCCGCAGGGAGGGATGCCTAGAGGAGAGAGAGGGGGGAGAGGAGGTTTTTATTTTTATTTTTTTGAAAGGGTTTGCGCATGCGCAGTAAGGGTGGTCACGCCGGCACACCACCACCACCACCGGATTAAACACCGGTCCATCACTGCGTGCTTTGCGCCTCCCCAGGTTTCTCTCCTGCGCAACGCTGCGATGAGCGCCAGCGTCAACGCCGCCGCCAGTGTAAGCGTTAGCGCCCGCTGCTTCACATCTACACATGATTGCCTTTAGCGGGAGATGGTGTAATTTTTTAGATGCGAAGCATCTTATGCTCGGGGCTCTGTCCGTCCCTCCCCCGTCCCCCCGTCCCGCGTCCCGCGTCCGGCCACTTTCATTAAGTAGGGAAGCACCCATTATGCGAACCAGAACACTGTAGTAATATTAAGGCCGTCAACCCTAACACAGCCGTCAGAGTCATGGCCGAGAGCACAGAGAGGCTGCTTAGCAATGACTAGGCAGGTGGTCTGTCGCCCAGGTTGACCCCATTCCTTGAGTCATGGCCGAGAGCACCGAGTGGCTGCTTAGCAATGGCTAGGCAGGTGGTGTCTGTCGCCCAGGTTGACCCCATTCCTTAATTTTGCTTGCATGTGTTTGGAGGGGGCTTAGTCCGTCCCTCCTTCCCGCGTCCCACACCACCACAGCGCATGCGCGTCCCCCTCCCCTTCTCTCTCCTACGCTCACCCACTTCCTCTACTCTAGGAATCATCTACTTTACGGAGCGGCGCCCGCGTCCCACATCGCCACAGCGCATGCGCGTCCTCTCCCCCCTCTAGGAATCATCTACTCTACGGACCGGCTCCCGCGTCCCACACCCCCCACAGAGCATGTACGTCCTCTCTCTCCTCTCCTACGCCCCCCCCCCCATACTTTCCTCTAGGAATCCTCTACGGAGCGGCGCGCACGACAGGTGGTGTGACAGCTGCATACTCCGCTGGGGGCGCCACGGTAGTTCCGCGGTATGAAAATGACGGAGCGCGGCGCCTCATTTTCTCTACTGTGCAGCGCCGCGATGAGCGCCCGGACCACTGATGTGAAATGAGAGCGGCGACGTTCCTCCCGCTCAAGCTAATTATCTCCCCGCTGCTTCGCATCCACACATGGTTCCCTTCAGCGGGAGATGGGGAATTTTCTCTTTCGGCATCTTCATGCAGCCGTGCATGCGGGAGCGCTTTGTCCGGAGTCAAGTCAGAAGTGCGGCAGAGTTGTTCCGATAATCTGCTGTCGAACAAGCCGACGATAAATCGATCTCGAACGAGCCTATTCTAGACGGATGCTGAGCTATAATTGCATCTTTTGACCATGTTTCGCAACGGAATAACAAGCATCGACGCTTTCGTCTGCTTGCTGCGTCCGCTTGTGAAAACGATAACTCTCGTGAACTTCGTTTAGCGGGTGAACGAAATACGAGGTGAACTTGCTTTTCACAACGCTGTACGACAGAGCTTCTTCGGCCGTCAAGTTGAGAGACGCTAGCACGCGTCGAGTTTGAGCACCCATGCAAAAAGTAGCAGTTGTTTCGAGTACGATTACAACCGATGAGCGAAGCTCCTTAGAAATGGGAAGCAAACCACTCTGTACATTTTGAAACGGTTGGCGGCGTCGGCACTTAGATTCGGCCGCTCTAGCAGGTATGGTAGGATCCTGTCGGCATAACATTTGTAGCTCCGCTCGTCGTGCTTTAACCGCAGGACCCTGTTGCCGGGCTCATCTTGCTGCCGCTGCTCTGGCTTTGCGTTTCACATCCTTGCCAAGCTGCTTATCGTCTTCATCTTATTCACGTTTACGTTTCTGAGGACAACTGTCCATATTCTGTGAGGAGCCCTAAGTAATGTCAAGTGGATCCTTATTTTTTTTATATATGTACAAACATGGTTTTTGGTAAATTGTCATTTATAAACGCGAACTGTTTTTGCGCCGCGCACCTTGTTTTTTGCGCAACGCGCGCCGAACGCCTCGAGCGCCTTGCACCGCGTGCCGTTTCATTTTTTATTTATTTATTTTTTTTTTGTTGTTGCGCCGGCGCCGCGAGGGAAGAGCGTGTACTGCTACCTTAGACAAAGCGCCCGTGCTGATGGTAGTCATTTCACAATTCAGGATGGTGAAAGTGAAGACAACCATTATAACCAGTTGTGCACAGAGCTTATTTTTTTTATTTAACCTCGAATTTCTGGTGCGCTAGAAGCAAAGCGCTCGGCGTTCGGCGTGCACGGCGTTTCATTGTCTTTTTGAGCCGGCGACGCATCCAGTGAGCTTCAACGGCGAACGTGTGCCGGCCTAAGGAGCTTCGCTCCTAATAAAGAAGCGTTCGTACCCGAACCTCGTCCGTAGCTCAGTGCATTCCTGTAGCGTAGGCATAGTCCTCTAACTGCTCAATCCAGGTGGACCGCGCACTTGGGTCGTTGAAGTCAAAGCTCGGTGGTTGTTGGAGTCTAGGTACTCCGGCAAACGCAGCGTCAGGCTTGTCCTCCATTACAGAGAGAAAATGGTGGCCACTTATGGCACCATGTACTATGCAATACGCAGACAGACGCTAGGCGCGTCTCCACAAGTGACTCGGAGCCGTGTTGACGGAACGAATCCCCAGAGCTTTATTTGACTTTATAGAACGCATAGCGCGTAGCGCCATCTATACGGTTGATTACAAATTGTATTACGTGTAATACAACAATGTACACTATAAATTGGGGGGACGAGCCTGATGATATTTACAATCAAACCAACTTAACTCAATATTCTATTATTTATTTTATTTGACGGATGCGTCAGACTTTCTTATACGAAAAAAAATATACAGGTTATTTGGCCTACGCGTAACTTAGAACCTAAAAGCTACGGTGAATTTCGCTTATATGCAAGAAAATTCTGTGAATTCGTCATACGGCAGCCCCTCTTCAAGAGCGCGTGTCTACACGCCTGCGTATTGCACATTGCCTTGGCGAAATCTGAATTTGATTTGTTTTTTTTTTTGAGAATGCATGATATATACCGCGATATACCTTAACAAAAAAAAGGGGGAATTTTAACAGTTAAGGTACCAGAGTTGCAAAGAGTGCGCCTGAGAACGGAGCAAAGGGAAACGCAATGAAGGAAGACTTTCGAAGAAAAGAAGCCACTGCTGTGTCCTGTACCATGACCCAGGACACATAGCAGCTGGCTGTCGGAAACACAAGTTAGTCTTCTCTGTCACGGGCGGTGACGACGAAAATAAGCATTTCTTAAAGCCGTACCACGGCCGCTGGATAAAAAAATTCGTTCAAGTACTATGTTTTGCCTTGCCTCAGTTGAATCGGCCGCATCTGGTTGGCATTGATAAAATAGAGGAGGCGCTGCGTGAGATATGGACGCCATCTGGCGGTGGCATCGGGAAACATGAGCTTGTGCAGAACCCAGGGCCACTGCCAGGCTTTTTCGTGCATAGCGTCGCATTTTCAGCGCAGCGTAGGAACCACTAGGGTCTTTAGAATTAGTAGCTATGTATATTCTAGTAAAGGAACACATCACCTAATACTTACGTATTGATGTTGCGCCTCAAATTTGCGTAATATTTGCTTTTTGATCGACAATGTTCACAAGTATGAACGCAGCCACCAGTTCAAGATGTCTGGGCTTTCAGCAAGTGCTTAAACTTTGGCCGGGTGGCTGAATCGTTTGACATACAGACAGATAGAAAGACAGACAAGCCAAAATTTCTGCGTTGAAGTATCCAAGAAAGACTATCGTCTTTAAAGGAAGGTGCGACCTGTTGCGTCGCGGTGCCGTCAATGGGCGAGCGCGTCTCGGGTAAGTTGACAGTTGCGGGCGCTTTTTTAGTGAGGGCGCCCGTACTCCAGTCCATAAAGCAGATGACACTTCGTGTTCCAATGGGGTTGCCTCAGGATTTATGCTTGTCCGTGTGCTTTTTTGTGTGCTTCCTCAGCCTTTTTTTGGTGTGTGATCGTGTGTGAGGGCAGCTTGCCTCATGTTTCCTGTGCTTTAGTACGGTTCTTTAGGTGCGCACGTGTGTGGCACACATTTTTTTCCAGTGGTGTGATGCCGCCAAGCTGTTTTGTGCCACTGAGCAGCTCTAACGCGATAAGAGACATTACTGCGACTTACCACGTATTCCCCTGCAATCTACAGTGTCGGGAAGCGTGCTATTCGTAATAGAGCACTTCTTTTTGTCAGAACCGAGCGCGAAAACACGCGTGCGCCGCTGCTTCCAGACGACAGCATCAAATAACCGCGTCGACCGAGCCCGTCGACGGACACGCGCAACAAAAAAGAAAACAAGTATCAAAAGAAGCCCAGGACGCACCCTTACCCTCTACACTGAAGACGCCGTCGCGACAGCCTAACGCCCGCGCAGATTGGGAGAATACGAGACATCGTAGTGGGGCCTCTGTTGGAGCCGACCGCCGCAGACGGACCCACGAGGCGAATCCCTTTCCCCTAGCTGTTGCTGTGGTACGCACCGAACAATAACTTGGAATGTTCGCGAAGCCGGGAAGGATCCAAACGAGAGGGGACGGAGTGTGGACGGGGTGGTGAACTCATCGAAGTTATGTTGTTCGAGTGAGTCGTGTAGTGCGGTCAGTCGATTTTGAAGAATCGACTGATGACGCCGTTGGAGCTCTGTTTTGAATAGTGTCGCCGAGACGACGATCAGCGCTGGAGTTCGTTTGAGTGTTTCCTGGAAGAGAAATATTCGAGAAACGTTCGAAGAATTGTAGGCTGCACACGTTTGGTGAATATTCAAGGCCTTTAAGTTTTCTTGGATAGTTTGTAATGGATAAGATTACACTTGCAGCGCAGTAAGTTTGTTCCCGTTGTTTTAAACACCATCTAAGTGATGTTGTGAGTTGTAATTGATACCAGCCGAGTGTGCAAGCTTGTTTGATGCTTGTACTGCATTACCTGAGAATACATTTTGTTTGTGTTGTCAACTCTTGGCTCTGACTCGGTCTTTGGACCGCAGCCGGCCTTCGCTCGTGCACTAAAAGGACCTACATTTAAATTGTCTGTGATTTCGTAGCGCGCTCCGGTGGCCCGATACGTCAGCCCTTGGAATCTGCCCGGCGATTGCCTCCCCATTAACACTTCTCGCTGCAGATGATTCAAGCGTGCAGCCTCCCCAGTGACACTTTTCGCTGCAAATGATGCAAGCGTGCAACCTTCATGGGGAGTATTGAGGCCCACTCTACGAAAGATTGGCCCTCCTGGAGCAAACTTTTCACATATGTGGTGTAATGGGCCCTTCTAATAACGACTTCAATATTCAAGCTGTGATGTGTAACTGCAAAACGCGTTATTTACGGCCCGATTAGAGACACTGTCGCGCGTACCAGTGCATGTGGAAGCGCATCTCCGTGGGACGAGCATAGGCGTTAGAGCGGGCGCGAGGTGAACTAGGCCCGAGACGCCGCTTCGGCGACACGCAACAGGCCGCACCTTTTTGTTTTTATCCAGCGGTCGTGGCCGTACATACGCGACTTACGGGTGAACGGAAATGCTTGCAGGGTTCTTCGTGACACCTCCGCAAAAATCGACCTCGTCATCCACCCCGATGACGTAGAATCTATACATTTCACGGGCAAATGTGGACAGATAAAAACTAGCAGTTGTTCCGTGTACGAATACAACCGATCAGCGAAGCTCCCTTAGAAATGGGACGCAAACGATTATGTACGTTTTGAAACTGCTGGCGGCGTCGGCGCTTAGATTTGGCCGCTCTAGCACGTACGGCAGGATCCTCTCGCCGTAGCCGTTGTAGCTCCACTCGTCGTGCTTCAACCGAAGGATCTTGCTGCCGCTGCTTTGGCTTTGCGTTCCGCATCCTTGCCGGGCTGCTTATCGTCTTCATCATCACGTTTACGTTTGTGAGGACGACTATCAATGTACTCCCCAAGCAACCACGGATATCCGCCCAAGATCCGCGGAAGCGCCTAATATTCATTGCCAAGATGGGTAGGCCGACAGCCGTACGCTAGGTATCACATTGCGGACATCCGTTTCTGGAGCTTTTACGAATGTACGATCGACATTCACTTATGGATTTTCAAAGGATATTAATAAAGTTTTTGCAGTGATGCTATTAAACACCTAAACACATAGAGTCCGTGCGTGAACGCAATGCCTTTGTGGTGCACGCTACGAGCGCACCACTCAGTGCCGCTCTGGAGATGTGTTTAGATTCCGTGGTCGCGCCCCGTCAAGCGCCGCTGTAACCGGAGCCTGCCCGCGCGCAGGCATCCTTCTCCCCTGGCCCATCGGCACTCCGGCATCCCTCTCTCCGAGAGAACGGAAAATAAAACTCCGTTATCGTTTGGGATTCGTGGCTTTCGGTTGAATCATTCTTCGTCTGCGCTAGCATCCCACACCTTCTTCTATTTACAAAGTTTATTCGGGAGTCTAAAGAAATAACGACATAGTTTAGGCCCCACAATAAAATAATATTGAGTATATCTTGCTGAACTGGAAAACGATTTTCCCTTTTTTTATCTTTTCGCTTGCTCGCTGTTGCTATAAAAAAGTTCTTTACACCAAACGCCACGCAGGCCACGCCGTTGAACTTTTTGAACACCGTGCCACCACTACACGAACGCCTTTTCTGGTCTTACTAAGCCAAATCAATCCATGGCCAAATCCATAAAGCATTTATGGCGGTTTGGTTGAGATCGGTTGAAATTCTTTCTCGCGCAATGTAAGCGCGAAAGAAGTGTGGAAAGTGGCAGAAATGGACCAGCGACTGGAGACATTGTATAGGAAGTAGTTTAAGCTTGCTTTTCAGCCGTTTTGTGGGATTTATCGAGAGGGCTAGCTGTTGCAGCGGGACCGCTAAAAAGACAAAGATCGTGTCGTCACTAACTTACGTCATGCCGTTTCGTTGCTCTTTTGGTTCTGTTGATGCGTTGGTTACTGCCCACACCTTTCCCCGGTGACATGGACTAACCACTGACACTGGCAATGTTACGATACTTATGCAACTTTTTCAATTGCTGTTGGCGCACTCCGTTCTGCATATAACATTGTTCAACTCCTACACTTCGCAAGATAGGCCAGTAATCTAATTCTGACGTCTGTGGTCTCTGTCGTGAATTGAATACCCACTAGCCGTGACAAAAGAATAGCTGTGGCCGCGGCCTGTGATATTGTAGATACAATTACACCATTGCAAATTGGGCCCGAGAAGTGATGCTAATCGAGTCCTCCGGCTTTACACAAGGGGAGTCTAGCCTGCCTAGCTCACTTGTTCAAAGCGCTGATTCAATCTTGAAGCCTTTCACAGTGCCTCGATGCGCAGCCTATTTCTGAGTATAGTGATTTCGCAGCAGTACTGAGTGCCTGGGCTGTTCAATAGAAAATTTCACAGGCTGCTTCAACTTTCCAGCTGAAGTTCCAGACTTTCGACAAAGCATGTCTTTTGACTGACGCGCATGCTGTGCTTGAAACACACCAAAACACATTGGCATCTTGTGTTCTGTAACGTGTACCTAAATCTTACGTGGGCCTCGAGCATTTTGCCGTCATCAAAATGTGATTGCCGTGGCCGGAATGCTGCTGGAGTTCTATTTTTGATGCAAGCATGCTGTAAAAAAGGTCATGTGCCATGTCATGGGCATTCTATGGAAAATCACTAATTATCTAAATTCAAGTTGCACTTTACTATATGGTTTCCTCTCAATAACTTGTTAAGTTTGCATTTTGTGCTAGAAATGTTATCTTCTGATCTTTCTAGCACCAAATCACGGGCACTGAGAGAGGCATTCTACAATAGACAAATGAGTGATGACTGGGGTGAAGCAGCTACCCATGGTGAAAAAATACATCACTATTAGCCACAGGTAATTAATTAGCTGTTATTGCATTCTTTGACCTAGTAGTAGTCATCCAGAGAAGATTTTTTTTCTTCGTTTTTTTTAGGGCTCTGCAGAACGGAGGTCACCTACTCACTCCTGCAGCGACCAAGTTGCATTAAGTCACACAGCCTCATATAAGTGGCAACTATACTGTGATACCTTCAAATACTTTTCAAGATGGTAAAATTGAATTATGTTTTTATCTGATGAACTGGATTACTGCATTGTTGCATATATGTGATATTTGTGATATGCATATTTGTGATGTTTGTGATGAAATGTGAGTTAGGCACTCTTTCTGTCCTCTCACTTTCTTTCCTTAGCCCTTGTGCAGCTATCATAGCATTTATGCATGTACTGGTCTAACAAACCACTTTGCTAAAATACTTTTCTTTTCGTACACTGCTATCCATTGTTGTTTAGAGAAAAAAGGAATTTAGTACATAGGTGAACTTATGTTAAAAAGTTTGTTACATCACAAAAAAATTGGACATGCATAATAGTATGATAAATTAAGTGAGTTGGTGATGCAGTATCGACAAGTTTGCATGGTGCAAATTGAGCAAGTACACAAGAGAAGACACAACACAGCGGCGGTGTTGTGTCCCCTCCTCTATGCTCGTTCAATTTGCGCTGTGCCAACATGACTTGATGCATATAGTTAACTTTTTCAACAGCAGCGCATGACCTCACGATATTTTTCTCTTCCAGGTTCCTCATAAACACGAGTGGGTCAACTTCAAGGAAACTAACACAACTGGAAATGCCTCTGGACTTGTCTTATGTGCTCCAGGAATTGCCATGCAAAATTGCTTTCAGGAGGGCAGAAACATTTTGAACAGCCTGTAGACGACTGATCTCCGTACTACCAAATGAGTGTACATTTTAACAGACCATCCCAATGAGATGACAAAGAGGAATAACACAGGCTTTGGTTGCGAGAGGCGGGTGCCACTGTTTGGTGTTGCTCAGCGTTTGAGGCCAGTCACTTTTTGCGGGTCGTTCACTTCAGAGAGCCAGATAACGTCGACACGGCATTGATGAGCACTAGAGACATGTGCTTTTGCTGGGCACCCGGTCCAGGGAGCAGGCAAGGCAGTCTATGTTACCTGGGGACCGGGGATTGGGTGAGGTGGCTGCTGCTACATCGGCTGTTCCAAGTGGCTGTTGCTGTTTCAAGCTTTCTGCCAATGGCAAGCATAGTAGCTGGAGCTACTCTACCACTTTTGAAGCTATGGCCGTGCTTTCTGCCACTGCTTTGGCTCTAAGCCATGCTACTCAATAACTGGGTTCATGGTGACATCCTCCATGAGCCAAGCAACGCTTCGACGCAATGGATTCGGCAGGAGAACCAGCTCTCGAAACGACTATGAACTGCGAGAAACAATAGTTGCGTTTGTAGAGACATTTCATGTAACTTTGGCATGTAACCAACTACTTTCTTGAGTGTGACCTTATGTATGGCTAGAGTTTTGTATTTTTATTGCGATAGCAATTATATGGACACTCGCGGCTGGTTTTCGCCGTCGGCGTCGGCGTCATTTGCCGTATATGTATATGTATATATATAACCCCGCTCGTCGTTAGTGAGCGTGAAAAGACGCGAGGGGGGGGTCCCTCGAGCGACCTTCGATTTTACGAGCGGGGGGCGCGCGCGTTATCTCCCCTTCTCGGCGGCCGACCGCGGGCGGGGAGGGGGGGGGGGGTCGACGTTCGATTTTACGAGCGCGGGCGCGGGCGCGCGCGTTATCTCCCCTTCTCGGCGGCTGACAGCGGGGGGCCGTTGTACCCTTCTACGTGCTGCGCTCTCAACGCGAAGAGAATTCTCTTAAACAAGCGTTTTCTAGAGTTGCGTGAGATCGGATCCAAAAAGAGTTAGCTGCCAGCCTCACTTCGTATAACATTACAATTTTTTGCTATCGCATTCATTGCTTCACCCTTGCGGTGAAACTGTGACTTTTTTATTAGCGTAGAAATACATATAATTTGAGCGAGAGCTACCAGGCGTCAGCTGCATTCAATCCATCGTGTGTGGTTCTGGGCCCACACCATCATGCGTTCCACCACACTGAGGTATTGTACAGCCGTGTCCACGTCTGTGTAGTGTGTGCAAGCAGCCAGTTTTTGCTCTGCAGGACGACACCTTGCGGCAGTTTCGGGCTATGACGTGGTGTTTCAGGAGCATGCACTGCCTAATAGCCATGCTGACCACGTCAGAGGCCGCAACTGCCACAAGGTGTCGCCCCGCAGAGCAAAAACCGGCTGCTCGCATGCTCTACACAGACGTGGACGTGGCTGTACATTTAGGCACAACATACGAATAAGGTCCAAAATATGTCCACGACAGGATCCCGTTTTGGAGCTCCACTGAATGTGCGAAAATGTTTTTTTGAATATCTGTCGTACATCCGATAGAACTCCAGCGGAGATTTACGGATCTCCAATGCATATCCATTACAGCCGAAGCGGACATGTATCGGATTCCCGAGGGATATCTGTGGTTGCTTGGATGTGAGCAGCTCTCGCTAATCTCAAGTGGTTTCCTAGTTTTTTATGTCTACAAACATGGTTTTTGATGAATTGTACTGTCGTTTAGGAACGCGAACTGTTTTTGCGCAACGCGCCTTCTTTTGCGCAACGCACGCCGAACGCCGCGCGCCTTGTTTTCTTTCCTTCTTTTTTTTTCTTTTCCTTCTTTTTTATTGCGCCGGGGCCGGCTAAGACGAAGAAAGAGGGAGGGCAGAGACCTAGAAAGAGAGAGAGGGAAACTAATCTGCCTCCGTTTCGCATGCGTTCGTATTCTCGCGCTTTTCGCATCGTGCAGACGCCACCCGCGTTCCAGCGCTCATAACGCTCATTTATCCTCCCGCGAGAGGGGGAGATGCCACAGCTGGCATCGTGCCAAGGAGCTTCAACGGCGTTGGGGTGCGGGCCTAAGGAGCTTCGCTCCTAAAAAAAGTGATAGAAAAGAACAGCGTTTGCCTGCCTATCGCAAAGGTAAAGATTGATGGACCGTTTGGGGTGCTAGTGACTGAGGCGGCAGTATCTCCGAATCTGCCGAAGCAGTACCGTTACCTTTTCTCCAACAAGTCCGACTTTTTGTTAAAAGAAAGGGGTCTTAGCTATGGAGAACTCGTGTCACAGGCCATTGAGCTGAAGCCGTGACGAAGGAAACGCCGACAGTTTAAGTCCAGGTGCAACTTAGTTAAAAAAAAAGAGAGAAACTCAAAAGCGCACAAAACTTTTCGTGTTCCTTTGCCTGTCGCAACTGTTGATTAGCTTTGTGTGTGTGTGTTTGTTCGAGTCCAGCTGTTCACCCCTATAGTGCAGACTTCAGTCGTGCAGTAAGTGAGGAAAGTAGCGTTGTCGCAGCACAGACCTACGAAAGCCAGGGGCTCTCAGCGTTGGTGCTGGGTTTAAGAGCGTCCCCTTCCGGCTTAAGTTAGACAAATGAGAAGAAAAGGCCAACTACACCAACTGGTATAATAGCGGCGCTTGGTGGTCACGACGAGCAAGCCACTGCGGATTCAGGCCTTTCTACAGCGCTTCGTGCCATCTTCAACGAGTGGATGACCGAGCGGCGGTGACACTGCCGCTGCAGCTGTAGATGGTGTTATGCTGTGGCCAAGCGTCTGTTTTGCTGCGGGTGGTTGCTATGCGAAGGTGTGCCTACCGTAAGACCTGCTGTGTGGTGTGCGTCTCTGGGTTGTGGTGGAGGATCAGTCAGACGCCCAAGGAGACGTACAACGGACGCTTCAGGGAGCAGAGCTACTGCAGCCCTCACGTTACCTCTTCGGGCGGCGGACGGGCTGTTATAACCGGCAACGCGGCCTGCAAGGGACGCTCATCGGCACACCTTCCAAACGCGGTCCGCGTCCTGCGGGAACGCAAGAGGTGTCCTTGTGCGCTGCAGAGAACATGCATCAGCGTTCTGCTACGCGCAGTCCGCGTCCCGTGAAAAGACTTCACAAGAAGCGCGTGCACGGACCGCTATAAAACGAGCTCTCTCGCTGGCCGCTCGTGCTTCTCAAATGAGTGACGTACTGAATTTATTCAAAGATAATGCCTTTGGGTTGCTGTTCACGACTGAATTGCCAGTGAATGGTGCTATTAGATTTTTAGATCTGTGTTTGTATGCTGAACCGGACTAGGGATGGTAAAATCGATGAACGATTAATCGATTAATCGATTAAAGGTACATGGTTAATCGATTAATCGTAATCGATTTGCGCCTTTCAATTAATCGAATTAATCGATTAAAACTTTTCGATTAATCGATTACGGCAACGCCCCCCTCCCCCCTTCCCCCCAACTCAGCCCCTTGGCCGGTGCGCATGAGTGCGAGGCGAGCGATGCCGATACGCAATAGTCGAACGCACCTACTCTTTTTCACTACAGCGCATATTTGTACGCAGTACAATGAGCCCAAGCCGTTGGCGGCCCTACCCCATAGAGGCAGAAGTGAACTCGCCCTGGTCTCCGTCGCCTGCGGCGTCCACCTGTAAGCCCTCCCCAAAGCTTCAGGCGCGTGCAGGAAGCGGCCTCACCCCGACGAGACTGAAATGCACTTTCCCGCTTCACTCCGCTCCCAGCTTAATCATAAATCGCTTAAGGCGTTCACCTCCTCTCGCCCACATTTGTTTTATCGTGGCTGGTTAACCGACGGCAACGTTCACGTGGTGCTTACTTGCTATATTGCGTTATCATTACATTGTGGTGTGTATACTGCTTCCTTTGTCACGTCGTAACGGCGAGCAATCCCAAGAGGAGTGCGGTGTGGACGTTCTTCACAGAAGATTCGAAAACGACGACTGCGATGTGTGATAGAGGTGGTAAGCAGTACTCCAAGTCAGCGACGGAAACTCTTAAGATATCACCTGCTTCACGCCAACTTTACTTAATGTCCCAAGAGTGACGAGTCACAATGTTGAGGACACCGTTCCCGAAGGCACGAATCCGCCTCTTCAGGTAAGTTATCAGTATCTCGCTACTTAGTCAAGAGCCTTTGTGTAACTTATCTTGAAAATCAAGTCGCGCTTCAATTGCACCAGCGATTCTTATATTTCAAAAGGATGGACTGTTGGAAATTCATATTCGTTCAAAAAGCTGGGTCCTCTTCGCAGGACCTCTTCCTTTGTCCTTGTGTGTTCAGCGATATGGATTCATTGAATGAAAACAGAAAGGCGGTGTGTCAGTGCTCAACAGTGGAGTTTGTTATTTTCTCTATATTTCAGACGTGCGAGCGCATCGTCTAATTGCATATTTTGTTTGCATTAGTTTTCGGCTCCGCGCTGTTTCATCGTGTTTCATCGCATAAACTCAGCTCTCCTTGCCTTTGATAAACTAGCGAATTTCTTCGCTTGCTGTGTCTATGGCAACTTTTTGGGTATTTTATTTAACGCTCAGGTCCGCCATGGTAGATCAGTTATTACAGCGCTCGGCTGCTGACCCGAAGTTCGCGGGTTCCAACCCGTCCACGGCGGTCGCATTTCGATGGAGGCGAAATGCTCGAGGCCCGTGTAATATGTGTTGTTTATTTCTTGACTGGTTCCTATTGCCGTTATATATTAATCCTTAGCAAATAAAATATTATTGTTTACCATATATATATATATATATATATATATATATATATATATATATATATATATATATATATATATATATATATATATATATATATATAATGATTGTAAGGCTAGCATTCCTGCGATGCAGTTAGCCCAATTTATACGTGTCAGTCACGTCGGCAAACAGCATGTTCAAGCGCAGTTTTCTTGCGCTCTGACGCGGAAAATGTAGACTCAGCTGCTCTCTTGACATAAACACTTATAATAGATTAACCCTAGCACTTGCAACTAGGACCTCGTATCCACACGAAGCACAACAGGTGCCGCCTTTAGTTGAGCGAATATGCAGCGAGGAAGCGCGCTCGCGTATTATGAAAATGGCCGAACAGACCCCGGAGAGGTGCTACTTTTAGCTAACGCTTGCTGTCACACGTCAGCGAGCCTATAGAGGCCCCCCGTCTTCTGCTGTGCCGTGGAGCCCGAACGCTCATAGTTCGGGCTGCACGCTAGTGTAGTGATTGCGGAGCTCGACAGCTGACCGGAGGGTCGCGGGATGGAATCCTGGCCGCGGCCGCCGCTTTTTCGGTGGAATCGAAAATGCATGAGGCCCGAGTATTTAGACTTAGGTGCACATTAAAGAACTCCAGGTAGTCGAAGTTTCCTGAGCCCTCCACTACGGTGTTCCTCATAATCATATCGTTGTTTTGGGACGTAAAACACCAGATTATTATTATTATTATTATTATTATTATTATTATTATTATTATTATTATTATTATTATTATTATTATTACTACTACTACTACTAATACTACTACTACTACTGTCGCGACTGTACACACGATTGAAGATGTGCGCGTAGAGCCGAGTTAGGGCAACGAGGAAGTTAAATATGTGGATTACGCTGCTGCAACTGCCGTTCATTTTATCCGGGAGGCAAAAACTCATGTCACTGTACTTCCCCCGGATGCCTGTACCGATGGTATGTTTGAGGCCAGTATGTGGCTGTGAAATTTCGCATGGGTGACCTCAAGGAAGATGTCACGTCAGTCTGCAATTATAGTATTATCGAAGGCTTCCTCAATATCTAAAGGACAATGGGAGAAAAGATGCCCTCCCTACGAGTGAGAGCGTCTCATTTACTTCATCTTCCTCGTCGTCTCTGCTTTGCCTTTTTTGAGACGTTAAACCCCAGATATTATTAAATATCATCTGCTTTGCCTTTCGCCGGGATTTCCTAACCCTCGGCCACGCTGCATGTTTCCGGTGCGTCTTTTCGACCAGTGTCGTCGCCGGAAACGCCTCCGATATCCGTGCGCTCGAGGCTTCGAGGATATACGACCTTCTGCCGAATCGTCCATAGATGATGGCCACAGATCCTTCAATCCGTGATATCACCCAAAGACAAGGGGGGCCTCCGTGTTCATTGGCCGAAAGTGAGAATTTTCACGAAGGCGCAAATGCGCACATGTGACCTCTAGCGCGTCTGATAGAAAGACTTCGGTCGAGATCACACACAAACAATGCCTCTCAAACAATAAGATATCCTTTTTAAAGCACCCATCAAAAATGTCGATTAATCGATTAATCGATTAAAACATCACAACAAAACCAATTAATCGACTAAAGGTTAAATCGATGAACGATTAACGATTAATCGATTAAAAATTTTAATCGACCATCCCTAAACCGGACCATCTATGCTGGTGTTTTTCGCCGCGTGCAAAAAAATCTCTCTTCAGCTATTCATCAGGACATTCCAAGATAGTGAAGAACGGCATTGCCTTCAATTCGCTAAATTTTGCACTAAACAAGTCTTGCCAGCATAAGGTCGAGGCCAGCTTTCAAGAACAAGCAGCTAGATTAGAAAAAGCGGGCTTCCCAGGTTCAACCCTATCATCTGTTTCCCTCAGATTGCTCAAATCTTTAAAGCTATCTACAGCACGGCCCGGGCAACGCACAAGATCCACTAATAGGCCTAAGAATTTAGCTGTCATTCTATATGTACACGGACTATCACACAGGCTTGAAAAAATTGCATATGGCTTCGATGTAGATGTTGTGTTCTCCGCTCGCGGTATGGTTGGGAGAGCATGCGCCGCTGTAGATAGAATGATGAGAGGCCTATCACAAAAGAATGTGTGCTCCGTTAAGCATCGCACTCGGTTTGTAACGTGCGCATGTGATGTGGTATACAATATTCCGTTAACATGTGGCGAAATGTATACACGACAGATTGGCACCTGCCTGAACGAGAGGCTTCGCCAACACAGCAACACTTTGAAGGACACACCCACTTCACATTTACTTCTCATTGTCGCTCCTGTGGTTGTAAACCTTTGTTTGATGGAACGCATGTCGTCTTCAGGCACATGGATCAGAGATCACATGAAATCATCGAAGCCTTCCACATCAAGAAAAAATCATGATAGTTGCATTTCCGCCCCATCCATCTATCTTCATGATCGTGAAATCAGCGTACTTGAAATAACGTGACAAATATATCTGCAGCGTTGAGGGTGCGCACGCAGCGGAACTGCTGGTATTTATTCTCTTCTTTTAATAAAGATGACAGTTGCTGGTTCAGCGCTT
>JALIZH010022333.1:0-13660 GCA_030522465.1 Rhipicephalus appendiculatus
AGACATTAACTGCTGTACAAACGCACCTTTTATAACTCACACTTTTCTCTTACGATACTCTTGGTCAGCGGGGTAGTGTCGCACTCTTGGAGCGGTAAAGTAAAGTAATTCATCATTACTGTGGCCTCCGCGATTAGCACCTGCAACGCGTACTGCTACGCGTCTGTCCCATTCGGCTCATTTACAATACAAGTACAATTTTGTCAATGCCATAACACACCGCGAGGTGGCGACCTTAGCCCAATCGTCGGTCTCGCTCACAACGTCTATCCAAACCAAAAATAGCTCTGCGACGCGCGCGTGACTCACCTGGATGTAGTAACGCGTTCCTCGCATACGCTCGCCCCGAGAAACATCGAGGTCGGGTTGCAGGGGCGACACGACACGCTTGGCGTTTCCCTCTAGATACCACAAAGTTCAATCACACTTTAACATGCTGCGGGATGGCGACCTATTAGCCCAATTTCTGCATGCAATATGCGACGCTCATCTTGCTATCACGCCTCTTTCTCCGATTATGCTCTGGCCGTTAACATCTACAGATACCACTATGGTTTGTTTAATAAATTGATCATGGACGTTAGTCGTCGGGATGGAGATGTGCCACCAAGCGTCAACGAGGGTGCATCCACGTTGAACGGTGCTATAGCTGCCAAACACCAAAACATACATTGGGCCAACCCTCGTATATCAATATACAGTAAACATTCAATTACCTCTGTAAAGGCGCGTTTTACATTCGTGCTATACCGATTCCTATGACGGAGGTATCAATCATGTTTTTTCAATGAATGATTGCTGTTATACTTTTATTGCGATAGCAATTATATGGACACTCGCGGCTGGTTTTCGCCGTCGGCGTCGGCGTTGGCGTCGGCGTCCGCGTCATTTGCCGTATATGTATATATATAACCGGCCCCGCCCGTCGTTCGTGAGCGTGAAAAGACGCGAGGGGGGGGGGTCCCTCGAGCGACCTTCGATTTTACGAGCGGGGGGCGCGCGCGTTATCTCCCCTTCTCGGCGGCCGGCAGCGGGCGGGGGGGGGGGGCGACGTTCGATTTTACGAGCGCGGGCGCGGGCGCGCGCGTTATCTCCCCCTTCTCGGCGGCCGACAGCGGGGGGGCCGGTGTACCCTTCTACGTGCTGCGCTCTCAATGCGAAGAGAATTCTCTTAAACAAGCGTTTTCTAGAGTTGCGTGAGATCGGATCCAAAAAGAGTTAGCTGCCAGCCTCACTTCGTATAACATTACAATTTTTTGCTATCGCATTCATTGCTTCACCCTTGCGGTGAAACTGTGACTTTTTTCATAATAAGTATTACACTTTCTTTCATATATTAAGGCTTGTTTCCATTATAATTTGTCTTCTTTGCTAATAATCCAAACAGTGTTTCTGGTGCGTGCTTATTAACATTATTACTATTATTATATTACTCTCATCATCAACTTGTCAACCATTTCTTTAAAAAATGTATAATTTGTGGTGTGAGGGGCGTAGTACATTGTAAACAACTTTGTAGTACAACTGAAATTTTTCTTTGAAAGAAGAAAGGTGGGCGATTATAACGTTAAACTATCCCTCCTTGCTTCCTTCCGAAATGGTCGTTTGCTGTGTACGATTGGTCGAAACATTCTGGGTCATGCACACAGCACCAGCTCGTTACGCGAGGCAACAAATAACGCGAAAATTATCCATCGCGCAATGACCACCTATGCACGATCAAATAAAAAATAAGAGAATGCACTATTTTCAATACGGCATATTGTTGGTCATTGATTCTTCGACATTTAAAATTTTCTGTGTGCCGTAAAATCGCCTGCTTGTTACATCACGTCAGGAATCTGTGATATGTCGTGTTGTATCTTACAACTTATGCACCTGAAACAGCGCATTCAGGTGCTGGACAATACCTAAAACTTTTTGGTATTGCCGGAGAGCGTCTCCTTCTGAACGTAATTCTAGTAGGCTAGCCGCCGATCACATTAGCAGCCGCTACTTATAGCAGCTGGCGAGATGGATTCATATGAGTATAATGAACGTTTTCACTTGCATCAAAAAGACGTTTAGCTGTTTGTGCGCGTATACAAATATGTGAGCTCATCCTTGCTGACAGAGAGAGAGGGAGAGAGAGAGATAAGCAGCGCTGCGCGTATGTGCTGCTTTGCCGTCCGAGTTGTATTTTGAGCTGTAAAACTCAATTCAAGTTGAATGGAAACCAACTAGCCCGACTCCTAATTAAGCCTCCTTAGTGCAAAAAACCACGGACAAGCACCATCTCCCTGGTCCGGTGGATCAAGTTGCGGGGCAAGCTTAAAAGCTGAGCGTCCCACTGTGCTCGAGTCTACTGCTTTATTCGTCGCCACTTCGCAAGCTGCCGCCATCGCTCCAAGCTAGCATAAGCAAGGCTGATCAGGTTGATCGGAGACTAAAGCAGAAACCTTTTTTTTGGTGCTTCCAGTACGGCAAAACTAAAACATTAAAAAAGATTCGTCGCACTCATCGGCTCACAGCAGCTTCGACAGAGCAGCGGTGATGCTATTCCTTTTTCGATGAAAGAAAATGATTTTCCTGAAGCAGAAAGTGCTTTGACAGGTCCATAAAAAGTTTGCAAAAAAGTTTGCTCGTTCCCATCCGTAATTGCATCATGAATGATATAACTTTTAGGCCAGGCACAGCAGAATAAAAGCCTGAACGAGTGGTGTAATGTTATAGGGGCCCTGCTCAGCGCTAGCCTGCTCTGCAATGCCACAGCACAAGGCGCGAAAGCGTCGCATAGGCGGCCCGCACCGCAAAGAGCCTACAAGGAAAATCGTCACAGCAGAAATGTTGGAAAAATTTCATTATATTGTAACATTCCCTCGTAACAATATAATTGAGTGATTACTGTGTTGAAGGATAACTTCGCCTTAGTTGCTGGTTTCCCAGCTTAGCCCCCCTAACTTTTCTCAGTCTTGCCCCCCCCCCCCTCCGGCTGATACGCATATATGCGCCGAGGGTTGGTGTCCTGTTTCCTAGACGTGGCAAAGGCGTACGATAGTGTGCCTCACGGGCCACTGTTACAGTGCCTAAAGGCGCTGTGACTGTCCCCTACTTTGTGTGACGTTCTTCGCCGCCTATACGAGGGAGGCACCGTTGTGGCCAACATATGTGGCGTGAGCTCGAGTGATGTCACGGTGCAAAGGGGGCTCCGACGAGGCTGTCCGCTGTCCCCGCTTCTGTATATGCTCTACTTGGCACGGGGGGGGGGGGGGGGGGGGCGTCAACTTGTGCAGTCACATGGGATTCGAGCTGAGCTACTACAGCGAGGGTGTGAAAGGACGCTGGATTCTGCCCGGACTAGTGTATGCCGACCATATTGTTCTGTTAGCGGGCTCTGCTTCAGAGCTCCAAAGGCTCGTCACAGTGTGCGCTGACAGCATGGCGCCACTTCAGCTACGATTCAATGTGAAAAATTACACCATCTCTCGCTAAAGGGAACCATGTGTAGATGTGAAGCAGCGGGCGCTAACGCTTACACTGGCGGCGGCATTGACGCTGGCGCTCATCGCAGCGTTGCGCAGGAGAGAAAACTGGGGAGGCGCAAAGCACGCAGTGATGGAGCGGTGTTTCCTACTGGAACATGCCAAACGCTGCTAATGGGCAATGAGAGACAGAAGACTCCGACTGGACACAGAGACCCGCAGTCCGCTTTTAGTTAACGCGCACGCTGCGAATTTTTATTGTTCAACAACGCACAGGATAAATCTCTCACCGGCACCACCTTGCAGGTCAAGATCCAGTGCCATATATAGGGGGTGGCCAGTGAACGGTTGTGCAGCGCGAGCAGTCGGTTTTAAATGCGAAGCATTTCTTAGCGAACTTCGGCGACTTTGAGCGTATCTATCTATCTATCTATCTATCTATCTATCTATCTATCTATCTATCTATCTATCTATCTATCTATCTATCTATCTATCTAGCCGCCTACGACTTTGTGCTCTCCTGGCCGTATCGTTAATGGCATTTATACCAAATTTGGTATGGCATAACATGACTGTATGACGAACATAAATGGCTTTTCATATCATGAAAATCATGAATAACTTGTCATGTCATGAAAAGTATGATTTACATGCCACGCTCATGGCGCGCTCGCGGCCGTTTCGTTAGCTTGATATACACCAAATTTGGGATTGAGCGACGTGACTGTATGACGAACATAAATGACCAGTGGTAATATGCAAATAATGACGTGCGTGTCATGTACAACATGATTTACATGCCACGCTCATGGCGCTCTGACGGCCGTTTCGCTAGCTTGATATACACCAAATTTGGTATTGCGTGACGTGACTGTATGACGAACATAAATGCCAAGTGGTAATATGGAAATCATGACATGTCATGTGCAACATGACTTGCATGTCACACTCATGACACTCTCGTGGCCGTTTCGCTAGCTTGATATACACCAAGTTTGGTATTGAGGTACGTGACTCTATGACTAGCATAAATGACAGGTGGTAATATGAAAATCATGACCAGCATGTCATATACAACATGATTTACATGCCACGCTCATGGCGCGCTGACGGCCGTTTCGCTAGCTTGATATACACCAAATTTGGTATTGAATGACGTGACTGTATGACGAACATAATTGCCAAGTGGTAATACGGAAATCGTGACATGTCATGTGCAACATGACTTGCATGGCACGCTCATGACACTCTCGTGGCCGTTTCGCTAGCTTGATATGCAACAAACTTCGTATTTAGGGACGTGACTGTATGACGGGCATAAATGACGTTTTAATATGGAAACCATGACATGTCATGCGAAACATGACTTGCATGCCACACTCATGGTACTCCCGTGGCCGTTTCGCTAGCTTGATATACACCAAATATGGTATTCAGCGACGTGATTGTATGACAAGGATAAATGACAAGTGGTAATATGCAAATCATGACATGTCATGTGCAACATGACTTGTATGCCACGCTCATGGCACTCTTGTGGCCGTTTCATCAGCTTGATATACACCAAATTTTAAGGTGAAAGACTTTAATGTATCATGACCACGTCCGTTCGTCCGGTCGTCCGTCGGTCCCTCCAGCCGTGCCCTGGCACGGTGCCAAGTGGGCGCCGGGGCGCGCAAACGGACGCCGGTCGCGTTGGACTCTACAGCGCTCGCGCTTTGCTTGCGTAACGTCGCATTGCCCAGCGTCTCTAATCATGCAAGGAGGGAGACGCGCGCATCACGTTTCATTCTGACCGACCCCGTCTCAGTGGGCGCAGGCGTTCGAGGAACACACTTTGGAATTGACAAATTGTCCGTCAATTTAAACGCTGGAACGCGGATGGCGTCTGCACGATGCGCAGAGCGCGAGAATACGAACGCATGCGAAATGGAGGCAGATTGGTCTCGCGTCTCGCCGTGATTCGAGGTAAAAAATTAAGCGAACATAAGTGGCAGGTGGTAACATGTAAATCTTGGCATGCATGTCATCTACAATGCCACTTACATGCCACGCTCGTGGTGCGCTTGCGTCCAGTTCGCTAGATTGATATACACCAAAATTTGTATTGCGCGACGTGACTGTTTGACGAACACAAATGACAGGTCCTATCATGTAAATAATGACATGCATATTATGTACAGCATGACTTGCTCCTTGCTGGCTGCTTCGCATCACATCGATTCCCACGGTGCGCGGGATCTGCCGGTCTTTTTTTTTCAACCAAAAAACTCGCTAGCAGACGCTGACTGCGTCGGCGTCGCGAGGCGAGAGAGGGGGGGGAGCGTAGGAGAGGAGAGAGAGGGGGGGACGCGCATGCGCCGTGAGGGTGTGGTTGCCGCGGGGAGGGATGCCTAGAGGAGAGAGAGGGGTAGAGGAGGTTTTTTATTTTGTTTTGAAAGGGTTTGCGCATGCGCAGTAAGGGTTGTCACGCGGCACACCACCACCACCACCACCGGATTAAGCTTCGCCATAAGATGTTTCACATCTAAAAGTCAGCCGTGGTCATAGGTCGGCAAACTCACTCATGAGTCGACTCACTCAGACTCAGATTGAGGCGTGAGTCTGAGTCTGAGTGAGTCCGGCTGAATTATAGTTAGGTGAGTCTGAGTCCGAGTGAGTCCGCTTGAGGAAAGTTTTGGGGAGTCTGAAGCCCGTATTCAAGAACATAACTTAAGGTGCGCGTTAAGTTACACCTATGAAAGTATGAGGAAAGTATAAGTTTGAGTTAAGTTTGGGGAAAGTTTCAAAAACTCCACTTAAGGCTCACTTATGAAAGTAGCACTTTTCTGGGTAAGTATGACTCCTGGGAACGAGGCTACAGAAGTTTTCATACTTGTTTCATTAAATAAAGCACCAATAAATTACTGTAACTTTCGCGGAATACTGGCCGTAAATGTTCTAGGCTTTATAAAGGCACACTTCGTAAGAGGTGGAATAAATAATTCTCGCTTTTGTCGGTTTTAAGCCTTCGGCTAGCCACAACAAGCAGCCGCCGCTCAGCGGCCATCGATATAAAGTGGTCGTCTCAACTCGCGGTTATTTTGTCGTCTACAAGTGTTTGTTACTGTGCTGAGATATCGCATGCAATATGAGCGGTTCTTTCGTCACTATACGTGCGTTTCACTCGGATTATTTTTCTGCTTTTCAGCGTTTGGCGTTTTTCTCTATGGTCATTTATTTTCAGAGCGCCCGTATGCGTTCCCTTCTTTCTTAATGATTGGAGTGTTGCCATATGAAAGGAACCAATAATTAAAAAAACAGGTGAGCGTCTTTCACTTGCTCCGTTACACAGTGTATTCGGGCGTCCAGAGCTGTTCCGCAGACGCAAGCTGCCGATATATGTGGTTGGGCGCCCGCAGCAGCTCTACGGATGCGAGCTGCCATCAAAGCCTGCGTCTGGCGAGCTGCTGCAGACGCCTGTTAAGGGAGCAAGCGAAAGAACCTCACCTCTCAAATATATTTCACACATTTCATCGGCATACAGTGCCGGAACGGGTTGGCCGCGTTCGTTGTCATTTGGGCCCAGCGGCAGCATTTTCAACAGGCGTAGCATCACTTGCTTGGAAAAGCGGTACTGCGACAGGAATCCAGCGTCGTTATAAGCCTCAATGGGATTCTGCCGAACCCTTAGAACTAAGTGCAACGGCGGTGCGTAACGATATGCTTCATCCTGAGTAATTTCTTCCACACGGCCAGCAAAGTCGGTGAAGTCGGCGACACAGCCATAGTAGTCGGCCATATTGTTTGACGAAAAAACGGCGAAAGTAGCACTTAAGGTAGCCAGTAGCTGTACTTTACTTTCTGGTACTTAAGTGCCGATTTAAGTTTAACTTAAGTACAAGATTGGTCTGTGAAACGCGTCAAGTACCGATTGCTTACTTAAGTCATAAGTTAAGTATAAGTTTCGTTTGTGAATACGGGCCTGAGTCCGAGTGAGTCCGGCTGAGTTATACTTTGGTGAGTCTGAGTCCGAGTGAGTCCAGCTGAGTTATACTTAGATGAGTCTGAGTCGGAGTGAGTCTGCCGGAGGAAAATTTTGGTGAGTCTGAGTCCGAGTGAGTTCGGTTGACGAATATATTCGTGAGCCTGCATCTGAGTGAGTCCGGCTGAGTTATATTTTCGTCAGTATGAGTCCGATTGAGCCCGCTTGCGGAAACTTTTGGTGAGTATGAGTCCGAGTGAGTTCGCTTCAGCAGAATTTTGGTTAGTCTGGGTCCTAGTAAGTGCTAAGCGAAAAGCATTTATTCAGTGAGTCATCTGAGGCACCGTCATCATTGACGGAGAGTAAGACGGAACAGGGGGGCAATCCCCTCTTCCCCCCGCCTCGCCCCAAGGAGACGGACTTGAAATAAAGTTTATTCATTCATTCAGTGAGTCTGCGTGGGCTCCATTTATTTTGCCGACCTATGGCTACAAACATTTATAGCCTCCTTTTATGGCGTGCCTTGTAATCGTATAGATGTTCCGTCTTGTAAAGCCCGAGAAATTATTTTTCAAATTATCAGGTTGTCCATGCCCTCATAAGCGAGGGCATGTAAGTGGGCTGTGCAGCATGTTCTGACACATGTACAACTCCAGGCCACTTTTATTAAGCGACATCGTGATCCACATTGAGTTTGATCTACAATTATGTACCTAATCAATGGAGAATGAGTGCAATGTTCCAGCTTCATCATTCATGTGGATTCAAGGATGACAAAGCACCACGATTCGCGAGCATCGAGCGCCCCTTCTCTCTCTGTTGCATTGAACCGCTTGTGTCCTGAGATGCATCTTCGGTTTTTCCATGAATAAATGTGGCAATTGGGAAATTTTTGAGCGCCAAACAAGACATTCACTAGTATGAGAGAGACAGGACGGGCGCTTGTGAATGCCTTCTGAATGCATTGTTTTGCGCTCAACAATTTCCCAATAGCTATGCACCATCTCGCCGAATTTCAAGCTTTGTTAAAAACGTAGCGACGACACAGACCATCGGCTTTCTTCATGTCATTCGCTACCAATTAAACAGCGGCTGCGTTATTTAAAGTGGCTAGATAAAGCTTGCCCCCGTGGTACCTTGAAAGTCGTGGCGACCGGATTTCAAGGAGGAAGGGGGTAGAAACGCACCATTCATGCCATACGCGGCGCTTCATCACTCGCAAAAACAAATTTCTTTGGGCTGTAATGTGGTCAAAGAATTCTGTTACCTCTAGGCAATTCGAGGAGCTCTTAAACTTTAATGACCTCTTTGAATTCTAGACTCACTTTAGGATATATTGCTGCCTTATTTTCCCAACACGCCTGCAGTTCAGTCCTTGCCGACACAACAAAGCAACATCCGTTTTTTTTTTCGTTTTTATTCTTTTCTTTCCTATTCAAACACCTTTCCATTCATAGTCAGCGTTGACGCGCCGAACCACTTTCGTTGGTCCCTCAGCCGTCATTGTGTTCGTCCAGTTCACACGGCAAAAAGCTTCATGGCACGGGTGTTTCCCAATCTCGTTTCTCGTACCTTGCTTTCGAGCTCTTAATACAGCCCAAGGAATGCAAGGAGAGTACAAAACGAAGCAGCGAGCTCGACACTCTAGGCTTTGGGCCTGCAACACAAATACCTGTATTCTTTCAAAAGTGAACATTCGGCAGAAGTCTGCCAGGTTGGGATAACAGAAAACTGGAGAAAAGAGAAAACTCCAGCCAAAATTTATTTTAAGAAACCGCGACGTTTCGAAGCCTCATCGGCTTCTTCTTCAGGGGTGAGAAGGCCCGAGATGCGCAACACCTTCTTGCCAGGCGTGATGGTTTGCCGTGAGTCGTCGCAATTGAGCCCTGGCCCCCGGGGTGTGGTTGATGTTTCCCGCTGTCTGCTCAATGCACCAGGATTCGAGGAGGGGCCGCCGGCGACGGTTCCTTTCTTTTTCCAAAATCACCGCGCCGTCGGGACTGGTATGGTGGGCAAACCGCTAGCAGTGTTTTAGATGCGAAGCATCTTTTGCTTGGGGCTATGTCCGTTGCTCCCGCGTCCGGCCACTGTCATGAAGTAGGGAAGCACCCATTAAGGCCTGACCACACGTGCTCGTTGCAGCGAGTCAGCGCGTGTCTTTCCGACGCGGCGTCGCGCCCTCTCCCCATTGGAGAGAAAGGGCGCGCAGCTTCGCGTAGCCGGGCGCCCTCTCTCTCCATAGGGAGAGGGCGCGACACCGCGTCAAAAATCCACGCGCTGACACGCTGCAGCGCGCACGTGTGGTCAGGCCTTTATGCGAACCAGAACACTAGTAATATGAAGGCCGTCAACCACTACCACAGTCATCAGAGTCATGGCCGAGAGCACAGAGAGGCTGCTTAGCAATGGCTAGGCAGGTGGTGTCTGTCGCCCAGGCTGACCCCATTCCTTGATCTTGCTTGCATGTGTTTGGAGGGGCTTAGTCCGTCCCTCCTTCCCGCGTCCCACACCACCACAGCGCATGCGCGTCCCTCCCCCCTCTCTCTCCTACGCTCACCCCCCTTTCTCTCCTCTAGGAATCCTCTACTCTAGGGAGCGGCCCCCCGCGTCCCACACCCCCCCACAGCGCATCCCCTCCCCCTATCCTCTCCTACGCTCACTCCGTTTCTCTACTCTAGAAATCCTCTACGAAGCGGCTCCGGCGTCCCACGTCCCCGCAGCGCATGCGCGTCCTCTCCCCCCTCTCTCCTCTAGGAATCCTCTACTCTACGGAGCGGCTCCCGCGTCCCACACCCCCACAGCGCATGCACGTTCCCTCCACCTCTCTCTCCTCTCCTACGGTGCCCCCGTCCTCTCCTCTAGGAATCATCTACGCAGCGGCGCGCACGACAGGTGGTGTGACAGCTGCATACTCCGCTGGGGGGCGCCACGGTAGTTCCGCGGTATGAAAATGACGGAGCGCGCGCGCCTCATTCTCTCTAGAGTGCCTCGATGCGCTCGTTCGCCTCCGCTCCGTTTAGAGTGGAGACAAGCGCGTCGTCTGCTACAGCGGTCGCCATTACTGATCCCAATCGTCAATGCGCGCACTGCCAGCACGCGGATTCGCAGCCTTTTGCTCACGAGTAAAGACACGTTGGGCTGGAATTGCCTTCGCAAACGCATAATCATTCACGGATGTTGCTAGTTATAGGTTTGTAGGCACGCATCACAGCTAGTAATCGAATTTGGCATATGAGAGCGAAGGCTTGGAAGGAAAAAAAGAAAGACAACTTAGAAGGAAAGACGCTCAACTTGCAACTGCAGTGATCGAATATGTTTCGCGCCTAAAGGTGTTGCAGAACGTAATGACCCTTTGTACATATACTGTACAAAGAGCGTTCATAGCGCGCATATTGTTTAAAAATAGACCGTACTCTGTCCGTCCGTGCGTGCATAAATACGTCCATCCGTCCGGGCGTCCATCCGTGCATCTGTCCGTCCGTCCATCCTTCCGTGTATCTGTCCGTCGGTCCGTCCGTCCATCTGTGCGTGCGTCTGTCCATCTGTCCGTTCTTTATACTAGTCGGCGACTTCAACGTAGACATTATGGACCTCAGGACCTAGCTTCGCTCCATCATCAGCATTCACGTCGTCGATCTGCAGCCATTTTTTTCAGCGCCGCGAATTCCGCGTTGAAATTAATGACCGCGTATGGTACACTAAAAGCGTTCCTTTAGGGAGCTAATTCTGCAAAATTATTCCACCGGATAACGAAAAAAAATTCTATTTGTCGTTCTTGTTCCGCAAGAAAACTCAACTGGAGTGAATAGTTGCAGTTCATTACAGACGCGACAATATTCATATCACACCTTCATGCATAAAAAAAAGGGAGATGCCTGCGAACGCGAAAGTACGATTTCCAAGCACACCCCGAAAACAACGCCAAATTTATGAGAACGGTTCAAACGCGATAAAACCATTTGGCGTTACGAGTTAGCTCAACGTTCGAGGCACGAACACGCAGTCAAAACCACACACATAACTTGTAATAGTGTGATCTGTGACTGCGTTGCTAGTATTATACACGCCGTTTTAAAAATCATCCCAAAAGTACCCGACGTGCTTGCAATACTCACGCTGCATACACTAGAGGCACTCGTCGGCTGCCACTTGCCACGTTTTATTCTCACTGTCCACAAAAGTTTTCTTTTAGGATCCCTTGGGAAAGAAAACATCTTCCATCCATTCCTAGAATGATTCGTGCACTGTGGCACGCAACATGCAGTCATCTTGCGGGCCTCGCGGCGAATCAGACGGGCGACAAGGCGGCAGGCGCCGCGTGCACGTTTAAAAAAAGCGCGGCGTGGGCTAAAACATGGCGGACGCGTGAGACGAGGCGGCGTTAGGGTGGCTAGCGGCGTCGACCCTTTCAAAGCATGGCCACACTAAGCGGGGGCGCGCGCATCGAGGCACAAGAAGGCCGCGCCTAGGATATTTTGGAGCCACCTAAAAGCGCTAGGTAGCAAGTCTGTCACAATGCAACAGCATATGGTAGATGAAGGGGGAAATCAATTGGAAGGGTATGAAGCGCTAGGTTACATCCGAAAGGTAACAGCCTGATTCGTTTAAAAAGGTCGCCCAGGGGATTCCCCCGTGAGTAAAAGTACGCAAAGGAGTGCAACCGACGAAGATGTAGTACTAGAGAATTTCAATTGGAAGAAGGCCGAAGGAAAAATTCCTAAGCGCACTACTCCGGGCTTAGATGGGGTTCCCGTCAGCCTCATTAACGAAATAGGACATAACACTAGAGAAGCCTGAAAGCCGTAGAAAAGTGCTTACGGGAGAGGGAAATACCAGACAGTTGGCGAAAAAGTAGAATGAACTTAATCTATAAAGGCAGGGGAGAAAAGGATAACATTCGCTCGTATAGACCGCTAACCATTACATCGGTGCTATACAGGTTGGCGATGCAGGCAGTAAAATTAAAAATAGAAGCGTGGGTAGAACAAAATGATATTTTGGGAGAGCTTCAGAATGGATTTCGAATCGACAGGCGGTTAGACGATAATCTGTTTGTTCTTACCCAGTGTATAGAAATATCTAAAATAGAAAACAGGCCCTTATACGTAGCTTATCTAGACATCACCGGGGCATATGACAACGTTAATCAGGAAATTTTGTGGGATATATTGAAGGAAGTGGGGATAGGTGACGACTGTATACAGCTTTTGAGGGAAATATACCGAGAAAATACAGTTTCTGTAGAATGGGAAGGAATAAGCAGCAAGGACAGCGTTGACATTAGCAAGGGGCTGAGACAGGGATGTCCTTTGTCCCCGCTGTTATTCATGCTGTACATGGTGAGGATGGAAAAAGCGCTAGAAGGTAGCAACATTGGATTTAATCTGTCACACAAGCAGGCAGGCGCGATGGTTGAGCGGAAGCTTCCAGGTCTATTTTATGCTGACGATATTGTCTTATTTGCGGACAGTCAAGATGATATACAGCGGCTGGTAGATATATGCGGAAGGGAAGGCGAGGCTCTAGGACTGGGTTTTAGTACAACAAAATGTGGATTGATGGTATTTAATGATCAAGAAGACCATGCGGTCTTAATACAGGGCCAAGAAATACCGATGGGTAAGCGAGTACAAGTACCTCGGAGTGTGGGTAAATGAGGGGGGATAGATATATGGAGGTACAAGAGAAAGCATCGGTAACAAAGGGAAAGAGGAATGCTGCAATCATGAAGCACATAGCGTTGCCTAGGTACAGATGACTGAGGCGCAAAAACATCTCGTGAAAAAGGGAGGAGCAGAAGAGAAGAAAGAGTAGCGCCGACTACCAACTGTTTAATGACAGTCAAAGAAACGCACAGGAAAAAAATGAAGACATTTCCGCGCATGCGTGAACAGCTGACAGATGACGTACAGCGACAATGGTCAAGACAACAAGCTATCGAGAAAGCGCATTTCTGTCGAATACAACATTATAGATGTGTCACTGGTACAATTAGACCCTTTCTTTTTGATAAAGAATGCTTCCAAGAGCTCTCTAGCTGTTTGTTTGCTGCTCTTGCCGAGAGTCAACGCTTGCGCAAAGCATGGTTCACATCCGCAGGCGTTGCAGTGCGCAGGAAGATGCGCATGATCTCTTTTGCCTAAGCTATTAGCATGCTCCCTCAGTCTATCATTAATGCAACGTCCCGTTTGTCCGATGTAGGACTTGCCGCAGCTTAGGGGTATCTCATATACCA
>JALIZH010022334.1:0-73271 GCA_030522465.1 Rhipicephalus appendiculatus
TTGGGGCTACTAATACAAGTACGCTTGCGAAGTACCCACTACTCCATTAATTGATTCGGTGGCTGATGACGACGAAGAATTATGGCTGAGCCCTCTGTAATGGGTTGGAAGCATTCAACGACCCCCTCGCAATGCACTTCATATTGTGTGACGCCTGGTTACACAAATGGCATTCTGTGACGCCTGGTTGTCGTTTCACTCTTCTGCCACGTTATATTGCGCATGTTAACGCGGTTCCTTCCCGACATAATGCTTGTATAGGGTTTTTGTGCGCCGGGTCTTCGTGCACAGGCATGGCTCAGTGGTAGAACACTGGGCTGGCACGGAGCGGACCGAGGTTCGAACCCCGTTCCATCCTGAACATTTTTTCTTACTTTTTTTCTTACTTCGTGCGATAGCGGTTACGGACACCGGCGGCTGCGGCGGCGGCGGACAACTACGGCACCCTTGTTGTGATCTCATAGCAGCTTTCGCTGTAAAAGCGGCGGCCGCGGCCAGGATTCGATCCCGCGACCCTCGGGTCAGCTGTCGAGCTCCGCAACCACTTGACTACCGTGGAGCCCGAACTATGACTGTTCGGGCTCCACGGTGAGGCATTAGAACATATAGTCTTTTGCGACTGTCCTCCTTTCGAGTCATAGCAGAAGACGGGGGCCTCTACAGGCTCGCTGACGTGTGACAGCAAGCGTTAGCTGAAAGCAGCACTTCTCCGGGGTCTGTTCGGCCATTTTCATAATCCGCGAGTGCGCTTGCTTGAGCTGCATATTCGCTCAACTAAACGTGGCACCGGTTGTGCTTCGTGTGGAGACGAGGTCCTAGTTGCAAGTGCTAGGGTCAATCTATTATACGTGTTTATGTCAAGAGAGCAGCTAACTCTAAATTTTTTCGCGTCATGGCGCAAGAAAGCTGCGCTTGAACACGCTGTTTGCCGAAGTGACAAACACGTATAAATTGGGCTAACTGCATCGCAGGAATGCTAGCTTTACAATCATGATATATATATATATATATATATATATATATATATATATATATATATATATATATATATATATAGTAAACAATATTTTATTTGCTACGGAATAAGATACAACGGCAATAGGAACCAGTCAAGAAATAAACAACGCCTATTACAGTTTGGAACTTCTTGGACCACTGTGTAGTGCCGTTGAAGAAAAAATGAAATAAAATCTGCCCAAAACCGCCATATGATTATGAGGGACGCCGAAGTGGAGGGCTCCGGAAATTTCTACCATCTGGTGTTCAACGTGCACTGACATCGCACAGTACGCGGGCCTCGAGCATTTCGCTTCCATCGAAATGTGACCGCCGCGGACTGGTTAGAACCCGCGAACTTCGGGTCAGCAGCCGAGCGCTGTAACAACTGATCCACCATGCCGGACCTGAGACATAAATAAAATACCCAAAAAGTTGCCATAGACACAGCAGGCGAAGAAATTCGCTAGTTTATCAAAGGCAAGGAGAGCTGAGTTTATGCGATGAAACACGATGAAACAGCGCGGAGCCGATAACGAACGCAAACAAAATATGCAATTAGACGATGCGCTCGCACGTCTGAAATATACAGAAAATAACGAACTTCACTGTTGATCATTGACACACCGCCTTTCTGTTTTCATTCAATGAATCCATAGCGCTGAAACCACAGGGACAAAGGAAGAGGTCCTGCGAAGAGGACCCAGCTTTTTGAACGAATATGAATTTCCAACAGTCCATCCTTTTGAAACATAAGAATCGCTTGTCGTAATCGATTAATCGAAGAGTTTTAATCGATTAATTCGATTAATTGAAATGCTCAAATCGATTACCATTAATCGATTAACCGTGTACCTTTAATCGATTAATCGATTAATCGTTCATCGATTTTACCATCCCTACGCGCAACTTCGCCACTCCGTCATTGCATGCGCGCCTTGCGTAGCGCGGGGGTGCTTCGATGCGCGCGAGCCTTCTGCTGGAGCGAGGACATGCGCTCGCATTGGCTGACGCGACAGAAAAAGGTTGAAAACAGTGCGTGGTCTTTAGGCTTGCTTGTTCTTTCCCCTGCCAATAATAAGAAAGTCGGCTACTAAATGCGCCAAAATAGAAGTTCAATGTAGCCAAAAAGTAGCCATGGCGCCAACCTGAAATTTTCGTAGCCAGACGCGGTTCTAAAGTAGCCAATTTGGCGCAAAGTAGCCACGAACGGCCACCCTGGTTCCTACTGCATATTTGCACAGCACAGCGTTTCCGCAGGTACCGAGGCAAGCACTCGACGTTAAATGTTATCCGTATCATAACGCTGCCGGTTGGACACTGTACTCACGACGTTCACCAACGATGCAACGCACGTCACAACTTGGCTCACAGAACAACTTGAATTTTCACCAAAATAATTCAGAGAACCCAAGCAAGCGCGGAACACTAAAACACGTGAGGGGGGTGTGTCATCACAGACGAATTTTACGAGCGCGCGTTTCCATGCAGCGCAAGGGCTGCACTGAGTAATAAATGGTGTGCGCAGAGGGGCGCTAAGAAAAAAAAATTTTGGTAATAATAAAACACTGTCATGAATTATTTGCTGACTGCACCTACATAATATTCTTCGGGAAATAAATGTCATTTGTAAAACATAACGATTGCTTCGCCTTTGAATAAAACTTCATTTCTCGCTATTAGTGTTTCTTCCCTCCAAACATAGTCGCGCTGTAATCGCAGCTCCCATAACTCCCCATGCTGATGTCGCTGGCAATAGCTTCTGAACCGCTTTTCGCCCGAAGTTTCGCGACCTATTTGGATAGACCTTGCTCGGACGCGGTGGTCCTTAGTAAACCGCCTCAAATGCCGTACATGCGTTTATGACCCACGCGTGTTTTAGGGGGGTCGAGGCTTGTCTGCTGTCCGTTATCCCTCAAGGTATGCAAGGTACCCACTATACGACCACCGTCCGTACACAGCATATGAAAGGTATGCAAGGTACCTAATATACGCCCACCGTCCGTGCACAGCACATGCAATATATGCTAGGTACCCACTATAGGCCCACCGTAACTCTCATGAAGTAGGCAAGCACCCACTATGCGAACCAGAACAAAATAAAAGGCCACAACACCGTGAAAACACCGACATTTAAGCACCCATCAATCAAAGCATATGACAAAAAAGGTTTAATAATACACTAATATGAATCACAATTGTGACGGAACAAAGCCAAACACCTACAAGCACAAACCCTTTATACTAGTCGGCGACTTCAACGTAGACATTATGGACCTTAGGACCTGGCTTTCTCGTCGACTCTTTATGTCACTTTGTGTCACTTTATGTCACTCAGTTTACATCATATGAGGCAACGCTCGGGTAACGAACGGTTACTCACCCATACGATACCCAGAGCTTCGCCCACTTGTCATGATTCACTTCGAAGAGATGCGGTCTTTTTTTTTTTTTTGTAGCCGCTGTACGCAATGCTGATTTCTCGTTCTCGCTCTCCTCACTGTTTTCCTATCATGAACACGCGGGGCGAGTTCGGAGCAAGCTCAGGGCCATCCCGCATAGCACCCTAGAACCGTGCTACTGCCGGAAGCACATATGGCACCATTCGAGAACGGCATCCTGGCCTCCTCGGTGGCTCAAGGGCAGCTACATACCGGCGTATTCTGTTGCCCGGGAACACCGTTCAGGCTTTCCGTTGGGACATCCTCCCGCCCAGGTTTCATGCACCGTATGAGCCTCCAAGGGATGCCGTCCAGGCTAACCTTGGCCGTGGATTTCGCTGCCGGGAGTGCTGTTACAACCGCCTACTCCACGGACGTGGATCCTGGCTACGCGGGCGCCTAACCCGACAGAGTCGCGGAGCTCATGCGTGCCATCACGCAAATAACGCAACAACTTGACCGCTCAGCGTCGTAGAGCTCCTGCTTCCGGCCTGCCATGTTACCACATCCGGCTCTATCGGAGCTTCAGGAATTCTCCGGTTTGCAGGATGATGCTGACTCTTGGGTAGGGACGGTCAATGAGCTCGGCTGTCGCCGTGCCTGGCCTGACGATTGTAAATGGTTCGCTGCCATAGACCATCTACGAGGCGCTGCCAAGGCATGGCACAATTACGACGGCATTAAGCGGCGGCAATCATGGCCGGAATGGCGTGCAGCTGTGATTATGATTTCGGTCGGATTCCTTATGCGACCAACGAGTCCAACATGACATTTACCGAGGACTGATCTGAGGAAGGTCACCTCTTCGACTCTGTAACTGCGCAGTGAAGCTTAACTGACAGATTCCCACCCTCCCCTCGTACAAACACGGGACTCACGCATTGTAGAGGCAGTGCGCCGGTGTTCGACAGTAGTACTACGAGAAGCTGAGATACATTTCATCCACGGGAGTTAGTAACGTGGGCTCCACTATCATCGTCCCTTCCGGACATGGACGTGCCGGCTCATCTCGTGATTGACACACTACTAATTCAGAATGCGGACGAGTCCATGACCATCAGCAACGTCTTCTCAGACTCGTCGAGGCTACATCATCTGCGACTTCAAGCGCAATCGTTGGCCGAATGCGCCGATGCCCACCTCGTGCTAAGTGAGCAAGAAATGTAACAAGCGAACCCGAAAAGAACGAGAAGCAGCCTCCAACGGTCAGGCCAGACCAGCTGAAAGGAGATGACCCACAGCACATCATCGGAGACTCTCAAAGAATTGAGGAAATGGAGCTCAACGGGCCCAACACGCTGATGTTCGGCGAGAAGGTTCTCCTCCGGAACAAGCGCAAGAGTCTTGCCCAATCGCTAACCCCATCGCGTGTTGACGTGCCATCAGTCCTCAAGTATACTGCTCTGCATAAGTGTGCGCAGGGTTCCCTTCAGGGGGGGGGGGGGGGAGGTTCATCGCAACGCCCCCCCCCACCCTAATATGTCAATGTAGGGGGCTGATTTTACGCAACCCCTATCGCCCCCGCCTACCTGTTATATAAATTTATGGGGCTGGCCTTGCGCCCCCCTTCTCGCCCCCCTGCCCCCCCGTGCGCCCGCCTATGCTGCTCTGCACCCTACAACGAAGGTGCCCGGTGTGCCACGTGGACCAGCTGCAGAGCCGTCGGACTTTTAGGGAACAGACTGTAGGCGCTCCATTACTAACGCAGAGAGAGTGGCGAAAGGAAAGGGCTTCTCAGTTGCGCCGAAACCGCGAAAAATTCTTTTTGCGGACAACTGTCCTGACCATCCTACTGGTGTTGGAAATCATGTGGACGTAAACGAGAAGCACCGAGAAATCACGCCACCCATGGTTGCTGTTCTGGCGATCTTCTCCTGGTAGGACGCATCTGCAGTTTCCTTCACGCCACAGCGCAAGCCGGCCGCCAGATGCATTTTTCACAGCTCTCATGATGTCGCTGCGTGGCCAAGACCGACCACCACGAGGCAGCCAGTGTCGCCCACCGGAGATGCTACTCGCAGATCCCTAATCTATGTTGCATTGACGTAGGGCCCGACCACGATGCAGACAACCCCGCCCACCAGAAACATTGTCGGCACCTTTGCGCGCTTGCAGTCATGGCCGAATGTGATGATTAACAGTGGCATCGCTAGCTCCCCGCATCTAGAGTGCGGGGAGCTTGCGGGAGTAAAGAAAGACGACGACCAGATTACAACAGTATTATTCTATAAACCTGTCAATCTTAAATTTTTGTTTATTCCTGTGGCGATCGATTTCTTCCGCATACCTTTTCAAATTTAAATAATTCCTCTTATATTAACCGCCGGTTTCATGGCCAATCCCCGTAGTGGGTAGAAGCCAAAAATCAAGGAACAAGCAAGCGAGCAAGCAATCAAACGGGTGCTGTCTCTGTCTGTGTTCTTTACAATACATACATATACATATCCGGGCATGACGGCGACGGCAACGGCTAAGGGAAAAAACAGCCACGCCTGTCCATATAATTGCTATCGCAATAATAACGTGAAAATTCTGTCGCGTACGTCGTGAAACCCTTTCCTGCAGACACGTGTGGCACATACCTGTAGGCACTGGGCTGCGGTTCGCGGGTATGCGCCACAGCTGATTGATAGTTTATATCTAGCCCGGAAAGGGGGAGAGCAGATATTAGTAACCTAATGTGAGAGCGCTGAGAAAAAGTGACATTCGTAGCGTGGACCCGACGAATGCAAAGATAGAAAAAAAACCGGCAGATCCCACGCACTGTGTTAATCGATGTATCGTTATAAGTGGGCTCGACTGTACTACGTGATACTCTTGTACCGCGTATCTGCTCAGCTCTTTTCGGCACACATTATTATCAAGTGAAGCTGAAACAAATCACCAATTCTGCTATGACCTAGCCTTGCGCGAGTTGCTGCAAGCTGCGCAAATTTTTATTTATTTATTTATTGTTTTGGCGCGCGCGCCCCAGCTGTAGGTGTGGAGGGTTTTTTGTTGCTGAGGAGGACTTTTTACGCCGGTAGGCCAATGTAGACTTCACTTGAACAGTGCCTTGGGGTCTACTTCTATGACACACGGAACATGATACAGGAAACGGCTTGCAGTTGTAGAGCCTCTTGATGTTTTAAAGCGCAGCAAAGAGCAGTACTAATTTCTATTGCTTGCTGTATTTCGATTTCTTATTCACATTAAGAACCGGCTAGAATAGCTCATCATTCAATGTACATGTTGCACAGTTCTTAATTACTGAACCTGGTTTAGGTTCTGGTATCACGTATGCACCCGAAATCAGCGATTGTCAGTTGGCAGATCGTAGTTTTTATTATAATATGCGACACATTTCTTAGGGAACTGCAGGCACTTGAGCATTTCTATCTATCTATCTATCTATCTATCTATCTATCTATCTATCTATCTATCTATCTATCTATCTATCTATCTATCTATCTATCTATCTATCTGTCTGTCTGTCTGTCTGTCTGTCTGTCTGTCTGTCTGTCTGTCTGTCTGTCTGTCTGTCTAGCCGCCTACGTCTGGGTGCTCTCGTGATCGCCTCTTTAACTTGGTGTATACAATTGGTGTAGAAGGGTAGGAGAGTTTCAGGAATATGACTCTCTGGTCACGACATAAATAACGTGAAAGTCCTGAATACCACTGTCCGCGGTATGCGGGTATGCGTCACAGGTGATTGGCGGTAAATATCTTGCCAGGATTGGCATGAACACATATGGGTAATTTAAATGCGGGAGCGTTAAGAAAAGATGATATCGGCAGCGTTGACCCTACGAATGCCAAAGAATCAAGACCGCAACAGGAATTGAACCCAAGCACTCTGCGTGAGAGTCAGGTATTTTTCCACAGAGTCACGATGCGTCTAGAAACTGCTTTGGAAAAAGACGTTATGCTGGCGTAATGTCGGCGCAACGTCAATTACAGTGCTGGATATCTAATCTTATCAGATAACAATAAACATTACAGATGTACTCTTATAATACAGGCGTCATGTCTAGTTAACATAAATCGTGGTTCCAATGTTGGCCGAGTTTTATAGCGGTTTACTAAACATTACGTTTTTATTTTTGCGATTAATCAAGCTATATTCAAGCGTTGCTCGACCCCGGAAGAATACACTAATGATAGTTACGTGTGATATTCACATCGTAAAACCGTAAGGTGCACCTCATTTCAATAATACTGACATCTGTGCTCTGCGTGAGCGCTTACGTTACGTCATAGGAAAAGTTCCCCTTTAAACGCTAGCGAAGTCGACATTCCTGGTAAGCCCACAATATGCACACAACTACTCCACTTAAAAATAAATACACACCGATTACTCTCGTAACGCTCGGCTCATAGCCCCCCCCCCCCCCCCCCCCAAAAAAAAAAATGCACAATAGGCCATTACTCGTGGACTGTTTCACATGAAACCGATTTCCACAATGCGTAGAATCTGCCGAACTATTTAATTCTTTCATTTTAGATTACCTTTGTAAATAACTTGTATAATACTTCAGCAAGCTTCTGAGCCTATTATTCTTTCAACTTTTTTACTCCTTCTGCCTCTTTTGTTAAGAAAACGTTAGTTGCTATGGAGCTCAATAGTACATTGCTGTCTTTAGACGTTCTCTGTAGAGCGCTGCTAGTGTCCTAACTCGAAATTCTATTCATTCTTTACTGAACTGACCATTATGCCGTCTCCTCCCGCCACTTTTGTGCGGGACGTGTCTTGTATGGCAGGGATATCTTAACATGTCTGACGCAACACAAACGACATTGAAGTAACACACGTAATGAAGTTTATACCGTACTTACTCGCCCAAAGCGAACACAGCTTGGCCAGTGCTTGACTAGGGTAGCGTAATTCTGCCTTGTTAGCTATCAGTTTGTTTATTTCATGTTGGGAAACTGGCTTATCCTGGCTAATGATGTCTAGTTGCTGCTTTTAATAACTGGTAGTGGCGGTTATCAGTCACCCAAGGTAAGCTAATTCTGGCTAGTGGTGGCTAAGAGGTGGCAAAATATTGCCACCTCTTTAGCAAAATAAAGGGGAAAGCGAAGCTTGGCTTCCGCATGCCTGAGCCACTTTTTCCTTTCTTTCTTTCGCATTGTGCAGTGCTCCCTTCTGACTTTTTCCTCTCTACTTGCCCGGGATTGGACCTTCATCCGCGTGCTTAGCAGCTCAACACTTTTGTTGCTACACTGTAAAAAATGATCGAGAAAAAAAATGGTGTCTTTTTGTCCCAGAACAATAATTATCATCCGGCTTGCTTGCACTTCCTTTCTTGAAAACTCGACGCTGGCCACTTCCCTATCAAGAATGCTATGTCACGCTGATAACGCGCATGTCGTTCGTGACCTGAAACTGCCGGGCGCGCGGCGATAATGCAAGGACAGGAACGCAATATAGATGACGATTATTGTTGTGGGAAAAAGGCACCCTTTTTTCTCGATCATTTCTTACAGTGCAGGCAAAAACGAATGTCATGCATTCATATCCACACAACAATGAAATGCGGTATCGTGAAATCACAAGCCACCTCGATAAAGGTTTCCATATAAAAAACGACTGATTCCCGATAATCCACGATAGGGAAAGCATCAATTATTGTACAATGACGCATATAAATACGCTTGTGACCAGCAAACCTTCAGGCCGCATTCCTGTAGCCTCGCTGCCGCCAAGTTTTTCGGGTACAATGCCATCGCCCCCGGCACCCCCCAAAATTGATAACTCACAACAAGCTTTGCTTGGATAAATTGCCGAAAACTGGATAAAGCAGCGGTTAGCGCTTTCTGCAGTTAAGCTTGGCTAACTGTTAGGTGGAGCCAATGCCGTCTAATGTTGGCTAGTGTTGACGGCGCCTGGCTGCTGCTGTTAAGTACTGCCAACTGTTGGTAATGCTAGGTCGCGCTTTCAGGGGTTCGAAAGTGTTGTCTATTGCTGGATAAAGCTGGTTCAATTTAGTCTAGTGTTACCTAATGCCAGGAAATTTCTGGCTTGTGGTGTCTGACTATAGAAACTGTACCCCTTAAACAGGCCAGCCGTTGGGTGCCAGCTCGAGAACAGTGGTGGCTAATGTTGCCTAGCCCTGTCAGCCTGCCGGCTAGTGCTTAAAAGTGTTGGTTGACGAATACCTAGTGGCTAACTTCACAGCGTTCCCTAACTGTTGCAATATTCTAGCGTCCCCTAACGTTGCCTGCAGTTGCGTAGCGTTTGCGATCCACTATTATAAAAATGTGACAAATATGACATATAGCCTACTGTCGCTGATACTTTGCTCGACGAAGCAAGAATGCGCTGATGAACGCTGCTACTGATATGCACGATAGCGTGCCGTAGCGTGCATTTCCACAATCAAACATGCAGCTGCGTTTTAACGCGATAGCGTTAAAGAGCTCGTTTCGCAGAAATTCCGGCGTCGGCGTCGGTGTCGGCGTCAGCGTCGTTGGTTGTGAGCGAAAAATCATCATCTTGTCCGTGACCGAAAAATCATCATCTTCTCCGTGACCGAAAAATCGAGAAAGATGCAAATAAAATAAATAATAAAAATTTTCGGGTCCGAGTGAGGATCGAACCCGGGTTGTCTGCGTGGCAAGCAGGTGTTCTACCACACAGCCATGCCTCTGCTTGGAAATATTGTGAAAATAACTTCTGCTTGGAAATGCAGTGAAAATAAGTTGCATGCTTCGCAAACGCAAGCGTCCTTTATATAGGCGTCGCAATATAACATGTAATATCCCAGGAATATTGCGTGGTACAAGCGTACATTGCCATCTGGCGTCAGAATATGTGACTATCATAACGATTCCATAGTTTAAAGCCAGCCACCCATTACAAACGGCACACACCTTACTGCGCGTATTCCCTTAACACCACGTAGTGGGTGCATAGCAAGTTCGAAAACATTTCCCACATTTGCCGCGCATAATTTCTCCTGGTTTAAAGCATACTACCCATTACATAGTATGCACTAAGTGATTGAAGTGCGCACTAGGGACGGGATATCGCTATCGCGTTCAACTCTTAAAGGCGAAGCTTAAGGGTCCCCTAATTTTTAACACAAGTGTCGACGTTATTTGGCACAATAAACTCTTCTCAAAACACTTGGATCAAATTCGCGTAATATTCCAGAACCAGCTCTTACCTGAGTGCGTTACATGAGATCTTTCTCGCACTGCGTGGGATGTGCTCAAGCTGTATCATTCATAAATCATTGGGAGCTTAAGTGCGTGCTACTGTTTCATCGCTAAAGCCACGTTAGGTAGACAGTGCTACAATCCCCTCCCCACCCCACAAAAAAGAAAAGAAAACAGAAAACGCGCAAGGTCTTCTCTTCTGTTTTCTTGGTTTGTGTAGTGCCTACTTAACGCAGCTTCAACGATGAACCAACACGAACATCTTCAAGCGCTACAACGTACTACCGATGTGAATGTCAAGCTTTCTGAAAGCATCCGAGAGCTTTGCATGAAAAGGTTTTTTTTATATCATCAACAGCGCAGTGGATTTGACAACAGTCGAAGGAACCTCTCTTCATTTAACCATCATCCATCATTCCACCTACTGAGTTGGGGAAAATACGATTTGCAACGAACTTGAGTGGGCGAAAAGAATTGCCTGAACATCGCTTATACTCCTCTCGCTAATGCAGTTTTATGCCTCTAGCCTTTGGCAGATTTATTCCGTACAGGCACTATATTTGCAGTGATAAAAACGACATATCAAGCAACGAATTCCTGTACGTGTATATCTATCATAGGATTACGAGGTGAAATACAGAAAGCGTGAATGGAGCAAAGGAAATTTTTCACAAAAGCATATTTAGTTTCCGTACCAAAGTTCGTGGTTTTGTTCTACTGACTGCGCGACAATGCACTGAAAAGTGAAACCTGGAGCCCTTATAAATGCTGAAAGAAGGGACGAAATGCTGAATATGAGATTATGAGAGTTCCCTATTTAAGCAGATGTATGGTACTATACTTACTCTTGGACAAGGAAGATAGCGACAGCGAGAAAGCTGAAGGTGAGAATCTTGAACGAAGACATCTCAATAATATCTCGTCAGCTGCTCCTCCCGAGAACAAGATTTTCCAAAGCAGTCGGTGTTTATATATACCATCTGTGACGCCCCGCCATTGTATTAATTTTCGGAAGGGAAGTTTTTACTAGCTATTATATGACAATATGGCTATGCTGCTGTTGGAATTCTCGGAAAGCGCAGGAGTGGTTGCTTCTTATAATTGCGTAAGAAAAACAGTAGTAATTTTAGCGGAGCAACACATTCATTGTTTTCCTAACTTGGAGCTACCACTGTTGAAAGTTCATGGCACGCACATTTCTTTAAAAGAGGACGCGAATACACGAATTCAATATACGTCTCTGTTGTTGAAATACCAGAATGTATCTTTATTACTAGCTTAGCTAAGTTATAATACAGGGGAACAGTGTTTCTGCATGAGTTAATGGGGTCAGTGTGAGAGACGCGTAATAAATTATTTTGATGCTCTCTGCAAATTAAAGTGTTCGTCTACCTTTTGCTGAAGGTTTCTGCATCTCACGTGGTGCCACACTGACTCCGGGTTCGGCCCAGCTTAGACCAATCGACGAGACAAATGAAGACGAGATACCCACCACGGTGGCCTAGTGAACTGTAAACGCAAACTAGCCGAATGGGGCGTTTTAAGGGCGTAATACTACCTGCATTTGGGACCAAACTCCCTCAGTGTGTAATAAAGTGGGTGTACTAAGGTTCTGCGTCCTCAATTATACTTCGTTAGGAAATTACGTGGATAAAATATGGGAGAAAGGAGGTAAATTCACGATATGACGTCATTCATCACGAACGAGACCAATAAAAAGCTCCCATTTCACCTCCTCTGCCATGTTTTCTTTTTTATTTGTTTACGGAGCTCTCCACAAAACCTTCAGTGCTCGCGGGCATGCATGCAGCTGTGAAAGGGGAAGACCTGTGTTGTCACACGAAAGCACAAATTTCTCAGAATGCTTAATCAATTCATGAACGCGCTAATCAATGATTTTTTTCGTCTCGCCGACTGATATACATTGTCGTATGGAATGCTGCAGAGAGCACGCTTCAGACCGTTGTGCTCTGGTTCGCGCAGAACTTCGACCACAGAATGACTTCGCTTATGTTGTTTTACCGTCATATCAAAATTAAACTAAAAGGAACAGCTTGCAAACCCTCGATGTGGCCTATCGGAAACGCGTGCACTTTCAGTTTACCGTTTTGGATAATGAATTGCGCAAACACGGCGTGCCTTAACGAACCGAACAAAATCCGGTGTTGAGAAAACCTGGCGCAGAAAAACAAAAAAAATGGAAGAAAAAGAAAACGCGACGAACGCAACTCGCCTCAAGCAGCCACTCCGAAAGGGACAAAGCGAGAAAAAATGCCCTTCGTTCTTCGAACAGCGGCGGCTCTTTGCAACGACTGGGCCCTTCTCGCGAGAATGTGTGCTGAACTCTAAGTGCGCCACTGCGCAGCTGCCGGCGTGTTGCAGAACGACATTCCTTTTTTTCAATTCACCATTGTAAACATTCATCGCGAACTGGACTTCCTCTTCTCCCTCTTTTCTCTTGCTCCGCTGGATGGTATTTTTCTTCTTCCTCTGATCGTCACACAGGCCCCCGCTTTGTCGTTAACCCTCCTGGGTTGATAAGGCACCACGTTCTTCACAGATGCCATTTCAGTGGTGTTGTCGTTTCCGCTGTACCAAATTTACTTTAGAACTCCTTGTTGGTGGGCTGTCTCACCACAACATGCGGTCCGGTGAAAGGAGCTTTCAAACCTTCCAGTCCTCTCATTGAAGCCATAGCGCTGAAGAGACACACACGCACGTTCTGTCTTCTTTCTGTGGTCCATGTCTTTTCAGCGCTATGGCTTCAATGAACGGAACAAACCAACTAGCCCAAAAGTATGTTATCTTGCAGTCCTCTTCGAACCAGGACGAAATCTCCCACGTTTGTGTTAGGTGTCCTTGTGGAATGAACACGGTCGTAGTTCCTTCTCATGGCCACCTTGTACTTCTCATTTTCTTCTACGGATTTCTTGCGTTCGTGAAGTAGTAACAGGTGTGTGAGGCCAAGAAGATGGTCCGCTGGCAGCCAGCCCGACTTCCCATGGTAAACGTAGTACGGGCTACATCCCAAAGCAGCTGTATGAGAATGATTGTGATGAGTAACAGCCGCTTCAATGGCACATTTCCAACCCCCTGGGAAGTCTAGATAAAGTGAGATGAATTACTTTATGTGCTTTATGGCTCTTTCAGCCATGCCATTGGCTTCAGGATGATATGGAGCTGCGAAACGTATTTCTATATTTCGCTCTTCCACCCATTCCTTCAAACGTTCGCTTCTGCAAGCGGGGCCATTGTCAGCAATGATAACTTTGATGTTTTTGAACATTTCCCGATTGAGGAGTGATATGACACTCTTAACGTCTTCTTTTCCCGTTTTACACGCCACCATTCGTGTCCATTCATCTATAGCCAAAAGAAAAGCCTGCGTTCTTTTCTACTCCCTCTCCTTTTTTTTCTGAGCTCCGCGAAGTCAAGGTGCACAATTGCGAACGGCCCTTTCAAATGAAGTCATTTCACTCCCGCGGAGCTTATACTTTGCTTTGCATATTTGGCACCGGTGACAAGATCTGACATATTCTGGAATGTCTTACTTCATTGTGTTCCAATAAAATATTTGCTTGATTTTCCAGTATGTCCTCCAGAAACCATCGTGGCCGCCAGATTCTGGAGAGTCATGATAAAGCTGTAAGATTTTTTGTGACACTCGTCTTAGGTACCTGCATCCTACCTTTCTTGAAAGTCATTTCTTTTGTACCATCCCAGAGGAGCTGGTTGACATGTTTCTCTGAGCTTGTAGATAAGAGCAGCCTCCACATCGCATCTGCGTCCGGCAGCTTGGTTCCTGGCCTTTGAGCAACATCGAATGTAAATTGTTGTATCTCACTGACCCACCTAGCAATTGGTTGCAGCGCGAACTTGAAACGAGGACACAAGAAGGACGAACACACGCAGCGCTACTAGCAACAACAATGTTTATTTTTTCGAGACCCACACCGCCCTAAGTATACCCCCTACCTCAACAGCAAACAAAGGTCACGTGGTGATAACAACCGACATGTGCGAGGGGAATCACCATCTAACAACAACATAACAGGTGATAACCGGAGAGTAGCAGGATGTCAGCATTTTCGCAGGGAACCTTAACTCTTTTGACGATAATGATATAGATGGCTTGCTTACGCATTTATCACCAAGAGCGTCCGTGTGCTCAGCTTCTACGATGAGGCGGGTGATCGTCCTTGTGACGGCCCAAAACGATGGTCCGGTCAAAATTTGGTCGACAACCGCACGACTGGGTGTGGAGAGCGAGGAACCCGTCAGGCGGCAGCTTTTTTGTCTTGTTTTCATGCTCGTAGCCGCACGTTTACAGCGGCTGCTGTCCAACGTAGTATTTCCCAGGACAGCGGGATACGGTAGATGACGAAGGCCTTGCAATCTATGAATTTGTGTTTATGTTTGATGCCACACTCCTGCTTTTCTATTCTAGAAGGGTTCGTTTTCGAACAGAGGGCTCCCCTAACTTGTTGGGCACAGAAAAAACCACCCCTTATCTTTTCCGGTAGGGCCAATTTCTTGATGCATACATTCATAAATTATCCCATAACATCAAGAAATTGGCCCTACCGGAAAAGATAAGGGTGGTTTTTTTCTGTGCCCAACAAGTTAGGGAGCCTCTGTTCGAAAACGAACCCTTCTAGAATAGAAAAAAGCAGAGTGTGTGGCATCAAACATAAACACAAATTCATAGATTGCAAGGCCTTCGTCATCTACCGTATCCCGCTGTCCTGTGGGAAATACTACGTTGGACAGACTAGCCGCTGTGTAAACGTGCGGCTACGAGAGCATGAAAACAAGACAAAAAGCTGCCGCCTGACGGGTTCCTCGCTCTCCACACCCAGTCGTGCGGTTGTCGACCAAATTTTGACCGGACCATCGTTTTGGGTCGTCACAAGGACGAGATCACCCGCCTCATCGTAGAAGCTGAGCACATCGACGCTCTTGGTGATAAATGCGTAAGCAAGCCATCTATATCATTATCGTCAAAAGAGTTAAGGTTCCTGCGAAAATGCTGACATCCTGCTACTCTCCGGTTATCACCTGTTATGTTGTTGTTAGATGGGTGATTCCCCTCGCACATGTCGGTTGTTATCACCACGTGACCTTTGTTTGCTGTTGAGGTAGGGGGTATACTTAGGGCGGTGTGGGTCTCGAAAAATAAACATTGTCGTTGCTAGTAGCGCTGCGTGTGTTCGTCCTTCTTCTTGTGTCCTCGTTTCAAGTTCGCGCTGCAACCAATTCCTCATGACTTACCAACAAGCCCACTTCGCAACTCTTGTCCACCTAGCAAGCCTTCCTTTGGGTTCCGATAGGTTGAGTATGTACGTCAAGGCTTGGTTGTCCGTGAATAGCTTAAAGTGTCGTCCATCTAGGTACGTTCTGAAATATCTTAGAGCCATGACAACAGCTAGTGCTTCCTTCTCAGTTGTCGAGTAGTTGATTTCGGCCTTGGTGAACGTATATGAGTAGCACCCAATCACTTTGAGTTGTCTTTTGGGCGGCTCACTCTCGTGTCTTTGGTACAACACTGCACCTGTCCCATAATGTGAAGCATCAGCGTTCAGTTCAAACGTCTTGCTAAAATCCGGAATTGTTAAAACAGGGTCTGATGAAATTGTCTTGACGAGCTCATGATACGTTTTTCCGCATTCTTGTGTCCGCACGAAAGGTGTGTCCGTTTCTGTTAGCAAACTCAGGCACTTGGCCTTTATGGCGTAGTCTTTTATAAAATCTCTGAAATATCCGACTAATCCCTTTCTTTCTCATGTCTTCCTTTCCTCAGTGTTTCCCTTTCCCGAAGGAGCAGGCATGCGTTGTGCCCCTCTAGGTGGCAGTTGTCAGCTGTTCCCCTCCCTATTTCCTCTCTGTCTTCGTGTTTTCTATGTATGCAAACCACATAATAATCATTCCCTCCCCTCTGCACCGGCAACAAAGGCACGGAGAGGGAGAGGAAAGGGGGACCAGTCCCCGAGTCCACCGAGTTGAACAATAACAGTTGGTATCGAGACTCTCAGCAGCGCGCTTCCTCTCTGCGTCGCTCACGCGTACCAACAAATGGAGGAACCGTCGCACATATGCGCGCGCCGAGGAACAAAAGAAATCAAAAAAGAAAGAAACGCGAGAAGAGAGTCGTTTAAGTTCCGAAATGGCAGCGGAGACTACCCCATCGGCGTGCGTGAATGATAGCGAAGGGAAGCCATCATGGGATAACCTTGGCGTTGAACGCCGCTCATATTACTCTGCGCCGCTTCTGAACTCGCCAGCCGTGTTGCGTCGTGTGTGTGCGCAATTGGAGTCTGCAGCCTTACTGTGTTCTTGTTACTGGGCGTGAAATGCGTGGTTTGACCAAGACCCCCTCTATAGAGTTTATAGAGGAGGTCGGGGGTTTGACTACAGTGCAGCATGCCTACTGCGAGTGCGGTGGCTTGGCAATGGCCCGGTGACACAAGCGAGCATGCTCCTGTGTAAAACCAAGCAGCTGATGGATGCGCCGCGTTCGTGGCACAATCGAACAGAAATGGCACGTAAAACTAATGTTTCCTTTGTTTGCGCGTCCTTATCGTCGCTCGGCCAGCAGTAGGTGCTATTCTGCACAATTTGTCGCATGAAAAGCTCATATAACAAGAATGTGAGATGCGTGTTTTGAAACTCCTGTGAATATCGCACAAGCTTCGAAGGGCCAGCCAATTCAAGCGAGTGCGCCTTACAAATTAATGTTTGTACGACATAATTTCCTTGCTTGCGATAAAGCATGAACGGAGCAGTACTTTCGGGGAGTATACACTTAGGCAACACCAACAACAAAAAGGCCGCTGTTATCACGCTGTGATGTGAAGAAATGTGCTTTAAAGCCAAGCTTGTTTTCAATTTATCCTGTTCTCGTGCATACAGTGAGCAAGTGAGAAGCCTTTCTGACAACAATTATGCATTGTCCACTTTTTTCCGCCTCCTAGACTAAAAAATTAAATGGCATATCGAGGTAACTTAAAATCAATAGCTTGTATTTATTTAGCTAGAACGGATAAATCATTTTAAAGAGGCATAATGATGGCCATATTATGTGATATACATGTGTTTAGTGACAGTGTGTTTTGTGAAGCACAGGCATTTTGTGGGATTGTCACTTCATTAGTCACATATCAGCACTAGAACTTGCCAGTGTTACGTGTGCATATTTAGAGTATTTAGGAGATGTGTCACTTGTGCAAGGCTAATTTATTCGCAATAATATAAATCAGTTGAATCTGTTGAACCTTGTTGCTGAATCATCTTCTTCCTTCCCTCTCGTTTTTTAGATGCGAAGCATCTTATGCTCGCGGCTATGTCCATCCCGCGTCCCGCGTCCGGCCACTTTCATGAAGTAGGGAAGCACCCACTATGCGAACCAGAACACTGTAGTACAATATAAGGCCGTCAACCACCACTACAGTCACCAGAGTCATGGCCGAGCGCATGCGCGTCCCCTCTCTCTCTCCTCTCCTACGGTTCTCCCCGTTCTCTCCTCTAGGAATCCTCTACGGAGCGGCGCGCGACAGGTGGTGCGACAGCTGCATACTCCGCTGGGGGGCACCACTGTAGTTCCACGGTATAAAAATGACGGAGCGCGCCGCGATGGGCGGCTGCTTCGAAACGAGAGCGGCGACATTTCTCCCGCTCAAGCTAACCATCTCCCCGCTGCTTCGCATCCACACATGGTTCCCTTTAGCGGGAGATGGGGAAGTTTTAGATGCCAAGCATCTTATGCTCGGGGCTCTGTCCGTCCCTCCCCCAGTCCCCCCGTCCCGCGTCCCGCGTCCGGCCACTTTCATGAACTAGGGACGCACCCATTAGGTGAACCAGAACACTGTAGTAATATGAAGGCGGTCAACCCTATCACAGTCATCAGAGTAATGGCCGAGAGCACAGAGAGGCTGCTTAGCAATGGCTAGGCAGGTGGTGTCTGTCGCCCAGGTTGACCCCCATTTCTTGAGTCATGGCCGAGAGCACAGAGAGGCTGCTTAGCAATGGCTAGGCAGGTGGTGTCTGTCACCCAGGTTGACCTCATTCCTTGATCTTGCCTACATGTGTTTGCAGGGGGCTTAGTCCGTCCCACACCACCACAGCGCATGTACGTCCCCTCCCCCTATCCTCCGCTACGCTCACCTCCTTTCTCTACTCTAGGAATCATCCACTCAACGGAGCGGCTCCGGCGTCCCACAGCGCATGCGCGTCCTCTCCCCCCTCTCTCCTCTAGGTATCCTCTACTCTACGGAGCGGCTCCCGCGTCCCACACCCCCCACAGTGCATTCACGTCCCCTCTCTCTCTCCTCTTCTACTGTCCCCCCGTTCTCTCCTCTAGGAATCCTCTACGGAGCGGCGCGCATGACAGGTGGTGTGACAGCTGCATACTCCGTTGGGGGGTGCCACGTTATACGTCGGTATAAAAATGACGGAGCGCGCGCGCCTAATTCTCTCTCCTGTGCAATGCCGCGATGAGCGCCCGGACGGCTGCCGTGAAATGAGAGCGGCGACGTTCCTCCCGCTCAAGCTAATTATCTCCCCGCTGCTTCCCATCCACACATGGTTCCCTTTAGCGGGAGATGGGGATTTTTTTTTGTTTTATATTACGTTGCCAAAGTGTTTATGATAAGTACACAGTATTCTGAGTGTTGACATTTCTGACAACGTAAAAGTGTGATTGTGTGAAGCGGCTAGGTCTACCGCAGATTGTTAAGAATTATTACGAGGACGTAAATATAATGACACAGGAAATTTTGACTGACTTTCAGCAACCAGTGCCGTCGTCGATGTATCATTCTTCGCATCACCTCACTAAAGAAGCGTGCCAGAGTCTTTATAGCTTAGAACATTTATCATTTGGAACCATAGGCGGAGAGTTTTCATTTTCCCGGAGGGGGCGGAGCCCGACATGCTGTTCCACATTTCTCTCTCTCTCTCTATATATATATATATATATATATTGTGAGCACTATTCATATTCTTCATCTTCTCACCTGTAAATACACATCATCGTCACTTGAGTCTGAGCAGGGGGGCTCTGGCTCGAGTGAGAAAAAAGAGTGTTGAGCCCTGAACGTTGTCTCACAAGTGGTGGATTGTGCTGTCCGGTCCCTCAGTCCTCTGGCTCTACCGGTGTCTCTACGCCTTCCACTACAATACACCCCTGGAGCTCCGTTCAGGTCGCCGTTTGCCACAACAGACCTCGGCAATGTCGCAAGACGAGGGCTTTGCCGCTGGAGCGTCGACGACGCCTGCCCCGACGGGAGTTCCTTCCTGTCTGGTCACCACGCCACAGAAGGATCCACCGGTGTTCGCTGGCCTTCGTGGGGACGACGTCGAAGACTGGTTGGAGGAGTACGACCGCGTCAGTGCCCTCAACCACTGGGATGACTCTGCGAAGCTCACTCGCGTCGCCTTCTACCTGACAGGTGTAGCGAAAACTTGGTTTTTCAATCACCAGCTAGACTTCCTGGATTGGACCTCATTCAAACACCAGCTACGGCAAATTTTTTGCGAACCCTTCCATCCTTTCGGACATCGCGAAGAAGAAGTTAGCGGGGCGTGTCCAGCAAAATGGCGAGTCATACACTTCTTACATTGAAGATGTCATCGCCCTTTGTCGCCGAGTGAACAGTTCAATGACGGAGACTGACAGGGTGCGCCACCTACTCAAAGGCATTGGTGCTGCGGCATTCAACGCACTCGTGGTGCAGAACCCCACTACTGTCTCACAAATTGTCGCCACGTGTCAGCGCCTTGATGAGCTCCATCTGCTCCGTTTGCAGCCTGACACATGTCATTTGAGTGCACCCTCTGACAGCGAGCTACGTGCATTGATTCGGGCCATCATACGAGAGGAACTCCAAGCACAAGCTGCGTCTTGCCCTCTTGAGCTCCGTACGTCATCTCCTGGCAGCAGCCTTCGCAACATCGTCAGGGAAGAACTTGTTGCCTTGAGGTCTGCGGAAGTTCCCAGGCATGACCCTGTGCCGACACCAACTTACGCACAGGTTGCGGCGCTAGTGCCTCCCGATCACACACCATCCCAACCGCCTCCATTGCACGGCTCAATGAATGTTCTCTGCCCACGACCGTCGCTTCCGCCTCCCAACACCTGGCGGCCACCCCGACCTGTATGCTATTATTGTGGAATCCGTGACCACATCTCCCGGTTTTGCCGACGCCGTCAACAGGACGAAAGACGGGGTTACGAGTACTATGAGAGAAACGAGCTTCCTGGTCCGATACCACAAAACAGTCGCCTCTACCAACGTTATGAACGCCGTTCGCCATCTCCTCAGAGCCTCGAAGAAGCCGGTCCTTCCAGTTTCTCGCGTCGCCGCTCTCCGTCCCCGATGCGCCGCTCCTCTTCGCACCTTCGACCAGCTACTTCGTCCCTGGGCCACCGCCCGGAAAACTAAGTAGTGCAGCTTTGGGAGGGAAAGCTGCGCCTGTCGGGCTAAGTCAAACTCCTCCGCAGCGGCCCTCAAATGTACTGTTAGTATGTATTGAAGGTGTGTGGACTGAAGCATTGGTAGATACGGGTGCAGCGTTTTCCGTCATCAGTACTGGACTGTGTTCTCGTTTGCGCAAAGTCAGAACGCCGTATACTGGACCTCCTCTTCGGTGCGCCAATGCAGTCCTTGTTCGGCCCGTTGGTGTGTGCACAGCGAGAGTTTTTATCGATGGCATACTTCATCATATTCCGTTTATCGTCCTGTCGTCGTGTACCCACGCAGTTATTTTAGGATGGGACTTTGTTTGTTCAGCATCGGCCGTGATTTCTTGCCATCAACGAGTCGTTCATATGACTAATACGGAATTTTCATCTGATGACGATGCTCGCCAACTGCATTTAGTCACAGCCACTGATTGTGCTATTCCACCTGGCAACGAGAATGTATTGACGTTGACGTCCGATACCATCATTAATGGTGATGTGTTTATCGCTCCATGCGATCGCTGGATATCTGGTGGAATCGTTATTGCGCCTAGCTTGGTCACGTTTCATGACAGCAGAGCGTTGGTCACTGCACGTAATCCTACATCTTCGCCACTTGTTCTGCCCCAAGGTACCCGGTTGACCTGCTTTGCTGACACCGAACCTCTTGCCCTTATGCCCCTTCATACCGATGCACCGCTGTCGCCTACTGCTAACGACGACCACATCTTTGACTGCCACGATCAATCCGGATCTCTCTGCGGCGCAAAAGAAAGATCTCTTGGCACTACTTCAAAAGCACAGTGCTTCGTTTGACGTCCACTCCAAACTTCTCGGGCGCACGTCCGTCGCAGTGCACCGCATCAAAACCGAGGGCAATTCCATCGTACGCCTCCGACCATACCGTGTGTCTTCTGCGGAGCGCAAAATCATCGAGGACAACGTCACTGACATGCTGAAACGCGACATCATTCGGCCATCGTCCAGTTTTTGGTCTTCGCCTGTGGTGCTGGTCCGGAAGAAGGACGGCTCGGTACGATTTTGCGTCGATTATCGAGCACTAAATAAGATAACTCGCAAAGATGTATATCCAATGCCACGAATTGACGATGCCCTTGACTCCCTCCAGGGCGCTGAATATCTCTCAAGCCTCGATCTCCGCTCAGGGTATTGGCAAATACCTATGCACGAAGGGGACAAGGACAAGACGGCCTTTGCAACACCCGATGACCTCTATGAGTTCAATGTCATGCCCTTCGGTTTATGCAACGCTCCGGCAACGTTTGAGCGTATGATCGACACCGTTCTTCGTGGCCTTAAGTGGAAAACATGTTTATGTTATCTGGATGACATCGTCATTTTTTTCTTCCACCTACCGTCAGCACCTTGAGCGGCTAGACGAAGTACTGACGTGCATTTCTAACGCTGGGTTACAACTCAATACAAAAAAATGTCATTTCACCAGAAAGAACATCATAGTGTTGGGCCACCTAGTCAGTAAACAGGGCGTTCGACCAGATCCTGAGAAGGTCACTGCTGTGACACGCTTCCCTCGTCCCGAAAATCAGAAGCAATTACGGAGTTTTCCGGGCCTTGCGTCTTATTTTCGCCGCTTCATTCGCGACTTCGCCTCCATCGCGTCGCCACTACACAAGCTGCTGACATCGGGAACAGCTTTCGCTTGGATGAGCGATTGCGACATCGCTTTTGACACCCTCAAGGCGGCGCTGACATCTGACTCCGTGCTCTGTCACTTCGACGAGCATGCCCCTACCTGTCTGCACACCGACGCTAGCGGCCATGGCATCGGTGCCGTCCTCGTACAGCGTGATGCAACTGATCGAGAAAGAGTCGTCGCCTACGCCAGCCGCGCACTCACGAATCCTGAACGAAACTACTCGATTACAGAACAAGAATGTCTGGCTGTAATTTGGGCCGTACAGAAATTCCGTCCATATCTTTACGGGCGCCATTTTACCGTAATAACGGACCACCACGCGTTGTGCTGGCTGTCGTCACTGAAGAATTTGTCTGGACGCCTTGGCCGCTGGGTGCTCCGACTCGAAGAATACACGTTTGACGTTGTTTACAAATCTGGAAAGAAACACCAAGATGCCGACGCCCTCTCCCGTTGCCCTCTCCCACTACCATCTACTACGAGCAAGCCTCTTCATTGCTCGTCCCATGACGACGAGGCTACGTGTCCACTAACGCTATCGGAAATGGCGGTTGCTGGCCCGGTGTCGTCCACTCGCTACACTCAGCTGGCCTCCTGTCAAAAGCAAGACCCATACTGCTGTCGCATGGTTCAGCGCCTCTGCGGAGAATCTACACCACCTAATTCCAGGTTGCGCCGACAACTCAGGCAATTCAAGATTGAAAACAACGTGCTGCATCGATACATTTACAGTGACGATGGACACCGATGGGTTCCCGTTCTTCCACGTTCGCTTCGTGAGCAAGTCCTTGAGGCCTTTCACGACGACCCATCTGCCGGCCACTTGGGATTTCAAAAAACCTACAGCCGCATTAGGAGTCGCTTCTTCTGGCCTGGTCTCTCCACCGCTGTTGCAAAGTACGTCTCTTCTGGCGCACTATGCCAACGGCGCAAGCAACCGACTTCACCTCCTGCTGGCTTATTACAGCCAATACCATGTCCCGAGGAACCTTTTGCAGTTGTTGGAATCGACCTTGTCGGACCTCTTCCCGTAACATCTGCAGGATATCGATGGATCGTGACAGCGGTTGACCACCTCACGCGTTACGCGGAGACCGCTCCTCTACGCTCCAGTTCAGCCTCTGACGTGGCAAACTTCTTTCTCGAAGCCATTGTCTTGCGTCACGGTGCGCCCCGCGTCCTCTTAAGCGACCGCGGCAAGGCTTTCCTATCCACAGTAATTGAAGAATTGCTTAAAAATTCACAAGACCACATCGGCATACCATCCTCAGACCAACAGCATCACAGAACGATTCCATCGCACACTAATTGAAATGATATCCAGGTATATTGGGCCAGCTCACGACAACTGGGACAAAATTTTACCATTTGTGACGTTCGCTCATAACACCGCCGTCCAGCGCACTACTGGGTACTCACCCTTCTACCTTGTTTACGGCCGTTCGGCGACATTCACGATCGACGCTTCCTTCTTGCGCACTCCGACCGAAAATTCTACGACTACACCCGAAGAGTCAGTCTCGAGAATTGAAAAATGACGGCAACTTGCTCGGCTCAGTACCGAAGCCAGTCAACACGATCGCAAGCAGCGGTACGACGTCTCTCATCGTGACGTCTCTTTCCGTCCCGGCGACGATGTGCTCCTTTGGACGACTACTCGTGTTCCCGGATTGTGTGAAAAGTCCCAATCGCGATTCCTTGGACCCTACGTAATTAACGAACAAACATCTCCTGTTAATTATCGTATCACTCCCGTTGACGTTTCTCCCGACCGTCGCTACCGTGGTTCGGAGATGATCCACGTGTCGCGTCTAAAGCCCTTCGTTCGACGTCTCAGCCCAGTCTAAGTCGCGGCCAGGCTGGCCGCTTCGTCGCGCGGGGAAATTAGTGTGAGCACTATTCATATTCTTCATCTTCTCACCTGTAAACACACATCATCGCCACTTGAGTCTGAGCAGGGGGGCTCTGGCTCGAGAGAGAATAAAGAAGAGTGTTGAGGCCTGAACGTTGTCTCACAATATATATATTGTGAGACAACGTTCATATTGTGAGACAACGTTCATATTGTGAGACAACGTTCAGGCCTCAACACTCTTCTTTATTCTCTCTCGAGCCAGAGCCCCCTGCTCAGACTCAAGTGGCGATGATGTGTATTTACAGGTGAGAAGATGAAGGGTATGAATAGTGCTCACACTAATTTCCCCGCGCGACGAAGCGGCCAGCCTGGCCGCGACACGTGCTCACAATATATATATATATATATATATATATATATATATATATATATATATATATATATATATATATATATATATATATATATATATATATATATATTTATATATATATTGAAAGAGGGAGAGGGAGAATCCGACTCCCAAATTAAAGTGTGATTCAACTTCAGCCTATTCGTTATCATGGTCTCTAGTGGCAGACTCCAGATTTCTTTTTCTATTTGCGCAAAAACCTCGCTCTACCTCGCAAGGCTTGGCTCAAAGCGAAAAAAGGGAGCACAGGCTGCTACTCGCTGACTGCCTCTCATAAAATCGACTCCCACAATGCGTGGGATAGGCTTAATTATTTCATTGACATGCTTTACTTACTTGTTAAACCATGCATCAGACATGACAAAGTGGGCTAATGATAGCACAGGAAGCTTTAATTATTGCCTTGAATTCAATTTAAGATAGCCAATAATAACTCTCAGACGGTAGAAAATACCATTTTTTACCGCTATACACCTTTTGGGAAGCTGGAGTTTGCAATCTCTTAAAAATATCCCGGGCCGGCCTCATGGGTGGGGGGCTCCGCCCCCCCATGAAACCGTCCGGAGGAGGCCCGAGCCCCTCAGCCCCCCCGTAGTCTCCGCCTATGTTTGGAACTACATCTGCGACCTTCAGAGATGGATTCCCCAGAACTCTTATTACGCTTGCCGAGAAATAATGTGCGTCCTTCACCTCCTACGTGACACAAAAGCTGCAATACACGTTCTACTTTTGCTTAGTATTATTGAGAGCGAGTGAATAAAACGGAAAAGTATTATGAGTCTCTGAAACGACAATGTCCTTAAACTGTACAATGCAGTTATTTAATTTTTCTTTCGGCAAAGAAAAAAAATATAGCACAAAAGTTGCGATTCACGTTCTACTTTTGCTTAGTATAATTGAGAGCGAATGAATAAAACAGAAAAACAAAAGTTATGAGTCTGTGAAACGACATTGTCCTTAAACTGTACAATGCAGTTATTTAATTTTTTTTTCGGCAAAGAAAAAAAATATAGCACAAAATCTGTGATTCACGTTCTACTTTTGCTTAGTATTATTGGGAGCCAGAGAATAAAAAAGGAAAAAAAGTTATGAGACTGTGAAAGGACAATGTACTTAAAGTATACAATGCAGGTATTTAATTTTCCTTTCTGCAAAGAAAAAAACATAGCACGAAAGTGGCGATTCACGTTCTACTTTTGCATAGTATTATTGGGAGCGAGTGAATAAAACGGAAAAGAATTGTCAGTCTGTACAAATACATTGTCTCTAAGCTATATGCAATGGAGTTATCTTCACGCAAATTTTCCTTTCCGCAAGGGATAAAGGTAGCCCAAGACCTGCGATAGCCGTTCGACCTTTCTTTAGTATTCTTGGGAGCGAGTGAATAAAACGCAAAAGAATTTCAGCATGGGAAAGGACATTGTCAGAAAACTATAGAATGCAGTTATTTTAAATTAGGTTTCCCTTTCTGTAAAAAAAGTAAGTCACAGTTTCCGTGCAAGGGCGAAGCGCTGAATGCGATAGCAACCAATTAGAATATCACACCATGAAAGGGAAGTACCTCGATAATTGCATCGCGTCACTCAAGCGCAAATGACGCACGAAAAGAATACACACAGGACGAACGCGAGCTATCGTTTGTCACAGCTCGACACTCGCACCAAGCTGCACTAACACAAAGAAGGACTCTCCAAAAGAAGGCACAGGTATACACAGGACGAAAACGGACTAACAACTGTAACAGTTGTTACTCCTTTGTGTTTCTTCGTCGCACTGAAAGTGTCGACTATGCCAGCGCCTCCTTGTTCAACACTGCGGAGCGACCTCTTTGCACCTACAGTGGCGCGGTGGTGTTCCAAGCACTGCTTTCCCACTGTTGCACATCGCGAATGGTACAGAAATGGGCTACTTTTAAATGCGAAGGGTTTCTTCGCGTATTGCAGGCAGTTTAACGTGTCTCTCTACGTTTCTTTCTTTCTTTCTTTCTTTTTCTCTTTCTATCTATCTATATATCTATCTCTGTCTGTCTGTCTGTCTGTCTGTCTATCTATCTATCTGTCTATCTATCTATCTATCTATCTATCTATCTATCTATCTATCTATCTATCTATCTATCTATCTATCTATCTATCTATCTATCTATCTATCTATCTATCTATCTAGCCGCCTACGTGTGGGTGCTCTCGTGATCACTCCCTTAACTTGGGGTAAACCAAAATTAGTAAGGGAGGGTAAGATCGTCTGAAGAATGTTACTCGCTGGTCATTTTATGAAAAATTCGGCAGATCCCGCGTACCTCGGGAATCGATATTATGCGAAGAATGCGGACGGAAGGGGACTGTGTTCTATTTTTTTTTATTGAGCAAATCGGTACGAAATGACGCTGAAAATATCTTCAAATGTTGTACGTAACTGTGAACATAACCAATTGTTCACAGTTACGTAACGATGCCAAAAGCAACATGGGTATTAGCCACACCAGAAGTGCTAAGATGATATGTAGCACTTGTGCTCGCGAGGACGGTAGCCCTGGACACTGCTATACTGTAAAAAATTTCCATAACCTTTCAAAGAATATGTGCGTAACGACAAGGAAAATTTTTCTGTTTCAGGAAAACCGCAAAACTTTCCGCGACGTTACGGAAGCTGCTGCTGTTTCAAGTATAACAGAAATTCTACGCGTTATAATGCAGAGACTCTTTGTTTTTTCTCAAAACGGGCAGAAATCAGAAAATGAATACAGTGACACCTCCTGGAAACTACGGAAAGGTGCCCCCATTCATGCAGTGTAAAGTATTTGTGGTAAACATCAACATTCATGCATGCTCTTCATTCAGATTCATCCATGGCATTTCACTTTTTTTTTCTTACACGTTCAATCTCTTTTGATATGGACTTCTTCCCTTCCCGCAGGAGTTTATCGACACGTTTTACTCATGCGTATGTAGTGTTCTGATTAGTGGTGGCTGCATTAAAGCATTTTTAACATTTTTGTCTGGATGGTTGCATGAGGGAGTTACGTCAACTGCAATTTCATTGCGTTAGCCATTATATGGGCACTCTCGGCTGATTTTTGCCGTCGCCGTCTTGCCCCAGACACATCTATATATATATATATATATATATATATATATATATATATATATATATATATATATATATATATATATATATATATATATATTGTAAGAAAGGCACAAAGAAAAATAAATCAGAGTACAAAAATTCCAAGGCCCCCCTGCTGACCGGGGATTCGACCGACGAACTCCTCGCTCTGCAGTGCGCTGTGTTTGACCACTCAGCCACGCACCATGCATGAGCCGGCATAACAATGGCAGGCTATTTATATACACCATTCACCGCTGGAGGTATGCAGATCTCGGAGGAGCTTCAGCATGTTTTTTTATCACGCAACGCTCCTACACTCTCTTTAAATTTGAAAACTGCCCTTGAGGCGCCCACGAAAAAAGGGGCCCCTTTCTGTGCCCACTCGTGATGTGGAACGAAAAAAAAAGAACACCGCGCACACCTAAGGTCCCTAGATAAAACAAGTTTTTATCTAGGGACCTTGCGCACACCTTGCGTCAGACGCCACCGCGTGGCAGGAGACGCGGAGGGGTCATTCCGAGCACCGCACTTTAAAAGAAGAAATATCTAAGAGCAATAAAACGGCAGCGCACACCGGGTTGAGACACAATACACGAAACACAAAAGGACGACACAAGCGTCCTTTTGTGTTTCGTGTATTGTGTCTCAACCCGGTGTGCGCTGCCGTTTTATTGTAATTATGACCAACCAACTAGCCCACAAGTTCATTTTAAGCAAGTTTTATCTAAGAGCCTCGGCTTCTGCGTTGTCGAGACTTGCAGCGCGTTGCTCAAACACAAAGGCGTAACAAATGTGATAGTAGTTTGTTCACGCTTGTCCTGTGTATACCTGCGTGTCCTTTTCAAGCGTCTCTCTCCGTGCTACAGTGGGACGCTGCAACTATCAAGCTGCTAGTCGACCTTCGTGTGACATTCTAATTTCTTACTATCGCATTCGTTGATTCGCCCTTGCGGCGAAACTGTGACTTTTGTTGTTGTTGTTGCAACTGTTTGACATTTTTCGGCTGTATTTTGAAGAGTGCGGTCTTGTGATGTGTTGCCTCATTTCTTGTGTATTTTTAAATATTTTGCCCCGTACTGTTCCCCTTATAGCATAACTGTTTGGGACGAGTGATTGCGTTGACAACACCCCCCACGGCCGTAAAGAACTGTGTGGGGCATAAAGATTGTAAGCTGAGCGAGTTCGTTTGGGTTCACGATGAATTTCGTGCAGAGCTCACGAGTAGAACGATGGACGGAAAAAGCAGCGCTTGTTTAGTGTGCTTCTTCCGTCCGTCGTCCTATTCGTGAGCGCTGCACGAGCTTCATCATGAAAATCTACGGGACATCCTGGAGACGCAGGCGCGCTGTCGTTGCCGAACCGCGAGTTCCCGCTTCTTGCTTCCTTTCCTCTTGCTTTGATTTTCTCAGAACGCTTCTGTGGTCTCCCTTTCTTCTTTCTCCCTGATACTCTCGCCACATCCGGAGCATTACGTGAACCTGCTCACAGAATAAACGAAAAGAATCAATAGAAGTGAAAAAGAAAAAAAATACAGATCTCGGAGGGTGTGTTTTTGCAAGCTACTCTGCAGAGGCGTGCGCACTGGGAGGGTGGGAAGGGGGGGGGGGGGGGTGGCGCTCGCCGTAGTCACTTTAAAGGGGAGGGGGTCGCAAAGTCTGCCCCATACCTCGACTTAGTAAGAGAGGGGGGCCGCTGTAATAACTCGTCCCGTCTGCGCGCGCCTATGCTACTCTGTTAACACAAATGATTAAATACGGCCTTTTTAGCAGCTGACATACTCTTTTACCACTCCAGCCCGAAATACGAACTCGCACCACAGAGGGTAAACAGGACCAAAGACGTTATTTTTTCCTGATCGTCAAGCATAGGAGGCTATGGCAGGTGCTCCGCAGTAAGTATGGGAGTAACAATAAAAAAATAATGATGTGCGGCAGATAGGCTTCCAGCGCTGGAGTTTGTGTTGACACGTAGCGCCGCCCTGGCGGCCCTGTTGCAATACGGGTAGTAGGACGGTAGGACGGCGATCAGTACCGCGGTCGACTGCGGGGATCGGCGCCCAAAAAAACGCTAAGACCGAAGGTACTGTTGCGTGTACAAGTGCCACACAGAAGAATGATACCACTCAAACATAATCTTTTAATCATTCCCGTCGAGGCCGTACGAGAAAGAGCGGCGGCAACGCTGGATCTGTAAAACACAACAAAACTTTTACTTAGCAAGCACGTAACAGCTTAGGTATGTAGAATCGCGTTGAGAATCGCGCATTTCATTTCAATAAATTACCACGTACACAGTTCTAATCATGCACATGCAAGCAAGAAGAAAGCACTGAAAAAAATCGCGTGGGCAAAGCAATTCACTTTTCGCGCACACAGTATCTTATGAACACATGGCTCGGATACCTCTTATGCCTACCTCCAAAATGTTCCTCAACGGGCTCCTTTACTGACGTGTCAGGTTTAGATGACGGCCGACCCCAAGCTTGTAATCATTCTGTTGACGACGGCGAGTCGGCATCGTTTGCCCAAAGTACGACCGCTGCAACGTGTGCGCATTTCCACTCACGCCGGCCTTGCAAGTGCAGGTTGACGCGGAAACCTCGCGCTTCGCTGTCATCTACAAAGAAAGTGAAATGAAGATTGATTAGGAGGATACTGTTTAAAACACCGCAAATAAAATCGCGAAGCAAAACGGCTTCTTACCTGCGCGTTAACACGCTACGAGAACTGTAACTACTGGTTGTGTAAGACTGATCTGCTTTTAGTACTCATACACTGTTCGTAACACCGCGAAGAAATGCGCGATACGAACGAGACTCTCACCTGTGAGTTGACGAACTACAAAAACTTTAACTACCGATTATGCACGAGTGTTCTGCTCTAAGCACTGTTCAAAACATCGAAAACAAAAGCGCGAAAAGAAACGGCATCTCACCTGTGTGTTAACACGACACGACAGCTGTAGCTGCCGATAACATAAGTGATATAATCGCTCAAATGAGCTGCCGCTTCGCCGAACGGATCCTCAGTTATGTTGAGATAATCATCATTTAAAGCGGCAACATAACGTGCAGACAGCCGAATGGGTCGAGCTTTTGCATGCGCAATTCCAACAAACACTTACCTGTACTTTCCCGTCGTACGATGCTTGTTCGACTTGCGAGTGGCATTTGGCTGAAGTTTGGGAATGTGAGTTGATACCACACACAGTTTCCTTGACAGAGTAAACATAGTTTACCGTGCAGAGCTTGCGTCCTTTCGGCAGCGCGCTGTCGAGAAAGCACCCTTCCGTGAACACGACACTGCCGAAGCCGTACTGCAAGAAAACCGGTGGCATCACTGCTCGTTCGCTCTCCAGTCGCAGCTCCCGATCTGTTGCCTTCGACAATGCGCATAAACTCGATGTTCTGTGCGGTAAATTTCGCAGAAAAACGCACACGGCACAAAAGCAGACACAGCCGATAACATGTCGCGCAACGTTCCGTATGCGCTTAAACGTGGCCCAGAAGCCCTGTCCTACTAGGCATTTTTCAGCCAACTCGTTTGGGGGGCGCCACGTGTGCGTTTTCGACGCGCCATCTGGGCAGGGCTGGTTTTCTATAGGAGGCATTTAAACACGCCCATTTGGTCACGAACTAATAAGCGTAAAGAGCCATCGGCCATGGTCAAGATGACGATCAGCCTAAGCGTCTAATTCGCATAAGTTATTTTTGCAGACAGATTTGAAATGACCCGTGCAGCGTCATCGCTCTACTTTTTTGTTCGGAGTAAGCGCGCGTTAGCGCCGCAGAGCCTCCCGAACCGCCCGAACTACTTGCGTGGCGGAGGAGCACGCCAGACGAGCGGCGTCGTTCCGTCCACGACGTGGTTCCGTCAGTTCCGTTGCTTGCGGTAGCCATTTTGATCGGTGTTCGTCGATCAGCTACACTTTTGAAGCCGAGGACCTACGGTAAGTTATTCCGAATGACCTTTGTGTGTTGTTTGTCTTTGTGTGTGCGCGCGTGCTACGGAACTTTGCTAGCTACGTTTCAGTTACTGAAACGCTCGCTGCGGAGTCAGATCTATGATCGGCTGTTGTGAAGGCATGACAGCGCTGTGTGTGTCTGTGTGTGTTTTCTTCTCTTTCCGCGTTCACTCGCGCTGCACAAGCTTAGCATGACATAAATACTTGGTTCCTCCGTGACAGTACGTGTTTGTAAACGTGTTTTGTGACGGACCGTATTCGAAGAGAGTTGAGGAATGCGTAAAACTACTTGTTATGATCGTGTACGTGCGAAAATTATATGCAGTACGTGCGACGCTTATGTGCAGTCTGTATATCGATTGCCTCGGCAGATGTGTGAGAATCGCAATTTGAGATCATCACAAATGCTGGATTGCTTTTGTGTGTGTATTTGGTGCCGTTAGCGCTCGGTGTTTTGTTCGCCTGGCGCGCAACACACGGCCGGAGAACTTATTGCATGCAGTGGAGACCGCGCATTTTCAGTAGCTTGCAATCACTCACCTGCAGTGCGTTCGGTTTAATAATTTATCTCTCATTGAAAGTTCGCTGTCGACAGTATCATATTTTTGTTCAGGGGAACATTTTTTTTCTTGTACTTGCGATGTGTAAGACGAGGTGATCCCTACCTGCAATTGGAAACTTCGGTTGCGAGAGTAGAGCAACCGCAAGGTCAAGGTGTCGACGCTCGGCTCGTCAAGTTTCCCCTTCGCGTTGGCGCGCGTGGTTGTACAACGATCGAATGAGTGATAATGGGCGTCTGTTTGCTGCATGTCGCCTACTAAGCCGTTACTGTGCTAACGGCACGGCTAAATGTGATCGTGAGCGTCTGTCTCTCGGGGCCCGGGCCGCTCCTCGTGCAGGCACTGTGCGATCGCGATATGAGATTTTTGGAGTTTGGAAGATTTTTTTCCTTCTAGTTGCGATGCGATAAGAGGCGGTAATCGCTAGCTGCAATTTGAAACTTCCGTTGTGAGAGCAAAGCGACCGAAAGGTCAAGGTGTCGACGGTCGGCTAGTCTTATTTTTGACGTTGCGTGTGCGCGCGTGGTTGTAAGTACAACGATCAAATGAGCGATAATCGGCGTCTGTTTCTTGCATGCGACGCCTGTATGCGGCATGTCGCCCACTAAGCCGGCACGGCTAAATGTGATCGTGAGCGTCTGTCCCTGGGGGGCCCTCCTCGTGCAGGCACTGTACGATAGCAAGCTGGACCAAATCGGCGAAACCTTCAAAATCATGTTTTAACGGTGAAGCTGTTTAAGCTCGCCGTAATTTGTCTATCCGAAAGAGAATTGATCATTATCGTGAACGTGCATGCGGCTCTATAGATATAATGATATAATGAATAAAATACGACCACCTCAGCCTAGCTGCCGTGCCATTGCTTATTCATGTGCTGCCAAGTCGATGCAAGTTGCTCAAAATAATTGCGTGTAATATACTCGGAAGGCGCTGTTCCTTAACAAAAATTATGTAGCAAGGTTGCATAGTGCAGCAGGCTCTGTCTTGTGATGAGCCACGTGGAAAACTTGAGGCAATCTGTAGTGTTTGCCACTCAAGGCTGCAGGCGCTTGCATTACTGCCGCTTCAGTTGCTGGTAAGCTTGGCTTCTGTGAGACCAAAGCTCAGCGGGCAAATGAGATAAGGCAATCATCACTGTGGATGGTAAAAACTGTTCATTGCCTACATTTATCTATATCATGCAATGAAAACTTTGCTGGTAGTGAGCAGTCAACGCCTCCATTGTTGCGGTATAGTGTTGCGTCCTCTCTTTAGATGACCTAAAAATAATTGTTGCACTCATCAGCAGCAGATGGCACAGGAAGCAAGCCTGTGACTTCTATAGAATGCCAGCATACATGCTTATGCTGGTCAAACAGCTGAAGCTGGTGTTCTGGTTGTCGTGCAAGCAGATAAGATATTCAACACCAGCTGCACATTTATCACACTATTTTGCACCCTCCGACATAACAGCAGACGAAGAAATACGTGCGTGCTGAATGCACTCGGCGCTAAGTTACTGACACAAGTTTAGTTGCGTAATATTGACCTTGTTGGCAATTCACAGCTTTTACTTTTGACAGTGATACATTATTCATCTCGGAGCATTGTTTTGATGCGTAAGCGAGCTTGTCTGCAATCTAGGTGGCGCTGATGAAATTTTTGCGACTTTGCCAAATGGCTGATCAGATGACAAAGCTTGCTGCACCATGCAACCTGGCTGCGCATTCGTTGCTTTGGAATAGCTGTTTAGCTCTCTAGAACTAACAGACAATAATACCAAGGAAAGTATAGGGGATGTTATTTGTAGTAACTGTGATATAAATTTCAGGAAAGTAAAGTGGACGATAAGATAGCTTGCCGTTGCAAGGACCAAACCTGCTACTTGTATTAATTATGATGCAAATTTGAAGAAAGTAAAGCGGACGAAAAGACAACTTGCCACCATCAGGACTGAACATGCGACCTCACAACATCCCCTATATTTTCTTTGGCACGATTGTTTGTTAATTCTCATTATGACTGTGTCTACAAAAGCAAAAATGAGCCCGGAAGATTTCCATTCTTTTGCATCCAATTTGCAGCTAATACCTAATGGCGTAGCGACTAGGCTGAGTTGCTCACATTCGGTGCATTATACATGGTTAGTAACCCAAATAATGGATGATTTTTTTTCCACAACAGTATACAGCATCCTCAACTTCAGTCATAGATACCTAAAAAAAAATTTTAAATGGCCTTTCGGAAAAGAAAACAATGTTCAAACTACGATATTTTAGTAAACCAAAGTTTCAGCACAACTATGAAAACAACGGTGTACGCGAGAACCACAAAAATTAGTTAAAATAAAGTGCAAATATGAATGTCGATGTGCACTGTGCGATATATGAATGTCGATATGTATGTACGATATGTATTGTCCAGTTTAACTTGTCTACGGGAATAAATAAACCATGGCACCCACCTTTCAATGGCGACGAAATGCTAGAGTCCCATGTACTCAGATTTAGGTGCACGTTGAAGAACACCAGGTGGTAGAAATTTTATATCTTGTTTTTAGGATATAAAAGCACAAGAATTATTATTGCAGCAATAAAATCTGAAGTACGAGTATCTTTTTGCTGTTTACAATGCTTTTATTTTTTTCCTCTACTGCCTGTCGACAGAAAATGGAAATAATGTACTCATAAGATAGAATTTCACTTGTTCTTTGATACCTATATGTGACTAAGAAAATCACCGTTTTTTTTTGCAAGGTGTGCTGAAAGTGCCGAAATTGTGATATTGCGTCTCGGACGCCACTCATGAAAAGTGCTCAACGAACCTACTTCGTAGCAGTGAGATAGTTTTTTTATGGCCAGAATTTTTATGTGTATATGTTGGGCAAACCAAATTTTTTTCCGCACGACTAACTTCAAAGTAATTGCACTCTAAAAACCTGCCACTGGATTAAGCTTTATAAAAATCGGTAAGGAGGGATGAGACCTCGTGGTTGTTCTTGTTGAACACACAATTATTCTTTATCTCTTGGGTACCTTCAGTTTCTTATGTTTTGTCAGTTGAAGTGTTATCGGTTAGGAGGAGATGGATGGAAACAACTTTTTTGAAAGTCCGGTGATCTTTAACCCGGGCTCAGGTCTCCCATGAGGAGACTTCGAGGCCTTGCCTCAACACCGTCTCGCGGGCCCGCTGGACTGCCCATATTAATAAAACATTCTCTCATTGTGTGGGGTCGGTTCAACAAAAAATTATCGTTATCGTTAATTCTGGAGTATGCTTGTGTTGATCTGTTTTCCACAATAACGTCATAGGAAAAAACGCTGGCCTCTATGATGTTCTGTTGTTGAACCATTTGCAATGTATTTAAGATTGAAGGCATACTCTTCTGATTGAATTCTGCTCCATGCCTACATGTACTGTCAAAATTAATCCTGAACTCACCACTACAGTATGCCTCATCCTCGTGTCATTGTGGCACTTAAACAAGAACCAACTTAATGTTGTTATATTATAGTGCAAAACTCAAATACACTGCTTTTGACGTAGGAGTGGAGGAAGCAGTCTCTACTGTGGTATTTTAGGTTCCAGTTTTCTGAGCACAACACAGGTATCACTTATACGCTTATTGGCTTTACGTTCAATGAAATAAAACTGGAGAAGTATCTTACCAGCTAATGGAACTAAATGACAGCTAACATGAGCATCCCTCACAGTTTGTAGGCATAGGGGAGAGTCAGGAGGGTTGGGACACTTTTCACAATATTTTAAAGACGATAGTCTTTCTTGGGATACTTCAATGGAGAAGTTTTGGTCTGTTTGTCTGTTTGTCGGCACGTCACACGATTCAGCTACTCGGCCAAAGGTTAACCACTTTCTGAACGCCCTGCCATCTTGAACAGTCGTTTTTGTGTATACTTGTGAACATTGTCGATCAAAAAGCAAATATTACGCATATCTGAGGCGCAACAACAATACGGAAGTATTAAGTGGTGTGTTCTTTTATAGAAAATACATAGATACTTAATTCTAAAGACCCTAGTGTTTCTTAGGCTGCGCTGAAAATGCGGGCTGCCTCTCAAAAGCGAAGAGCCGTCGTCTATCTCCGAGGTCGCGCGAAGTGCCGCGTGTTTCATCCGACGCACGATAGCTGGCGCAGTCTGCCCTCGTCGCTGCAAACAAGAGAATCCCTTTTCGTGGTCGCTCCGGTCGCTCTGCGCGACTTCTCAGCTTTTTACACGGTGCCAAAAACACCGCGCTTGCGGCGAGAAGACGCTTGGTCATGCCAGGACGGAAATGGTCGAGAACAGCATCACAGGTGGCCGCGGATGAGACCAGGACTCATATAGTACGACCGGCAGAAGACTATCGTCTTTCGATGACATTTGCAGCGAAGCACGCAGATACGCGGCCAATTTTTTTTTAGTTTTGTTGAACCTGAATGCAGAACGGTGTTTGATTAATTATAATACAAGTCTAAACCAGCCGCAAAACTTCTGAGACGCACTCGTTTCTGTGGCTCCTGCTTGGGCTGTAATAAAGAGTTTGTGATGGCTAAAATCTGTCCCATTCCACCCGCCTCTGTGGGTGGAGTGGGACATCACTTGGGAAGAGTGGCACGTATGCAACAAAATAGTTCAAGTGTCTTTAGCGACCATTACAAGCGGATAGTTTCACATCAAACAATAAAAAGGGTTGCTCAAACTTTGCTGCACCGATAGTTTTCGGCACTGGTAGCTATCATCACAATGTCGGTAATTGGCAAAGTCCCCACATCTTTCTTACGAGGAAAGCAGAACTGAGAGCTCTTTGCTTTGTTTCGCAGGAACTGCGCACTGACGCTGACATGTTGTTACTGCTCTTGACTCTAGCCATGTAATGAACGCGAAATTTTTTTTTACTAAAACTGACAAGACATCACCTTTTGTCACTTGAATATATTCATTAGGCTGATTGATTACAATTGTCATGTCAGCAATTATCAAAACCGGACATGTCGTTGTCAGACTCATCAAAGACAGCGGAAGGTGCGTTTTCTTGACTTGAAGAACAGCAATCTTTAGGCAAACGCCATTTTTTTTTGATGGGCTGTGGCGGCAGTCTTGACTGTGTCACGGTTCTTTTTTAATACTGTCGTGCTAACCTCTGAATTCTTGTTCAGTCGTATGGTTCCCCAATGTACATGTAATGACTTTTTCTTACCTTTCTTTTTTCTTTTGGCGCTGTGTAACGCGGTGTGGCAATACGATACAGAGGAATGGGACAGTGTCCCGTTGCTCCCACAACTTTTCTGTCTCATTCCTCTCAAACTACGTTTCCCAAAGTAAGCAACGTTCAGCAGCTAAAATTCAGTCGTAATGCCTCAACTTTTTCTTTGAAAAAGTACATAGCTGATGTGTCTTTTCGGAGCAAAATTGATATTAGAGTCCACAATGTGGTTCAAATATGAGCGTTAGAATTTAGATAGCAGAAGCTTACTTTTGAGACGTGAAATAGGCGACTTCCTGTTACAGAAAGCTCCATTCGCCAAAGATGCCCACCATTATATCCATGCAGTCGGTCTGTTAGCACCATTTCATGAGTCGTTGGCTAACGTCTTTGAAGTAACTGGAGGAGAGATAGACGCGCTGTCCCATTCCTCCAACTGTCTTAAACCTCCCAACTCTCCCCTATGAGTAGACATCTCATTCCTAACGAGCGCATGTTCACATATCCTATAATTGATGCATCTGCCTCCACACCTGATATATTACATGTCGCGTGATGAAGTGATTTGGTAATGGTGCCTATTCTGCAGCAAACAAAGCTCTAGTCTGCATCTTCTCAAAGGCATTCAGATTTCATCTCCACGATTGGCGCTTATGCAAGGTTATTTAGAGGTGTTGAAAAAACAGTGCATCACACCAACCTCCAGTCTGTTGTTTTGAGAAAAATAGATTTGGTGCAGAAAGGATGTGGACGAAGTGAAGACACGAACTGACAATCTGGAGTGCCAACTTCCTATGTTTATTAACAGAAACCATGCTCATTTATACATGTGGCCGAACAAGGTAATCCCATGACAGATGTAGTAACATGGATGAAACTAACAAATTATGAGCTAGTGATGTAAAAGAGTCGAAAGACATGCACCGGAAACTGCATTGGCCTGAGCTGTAAAATCATGCCAGCACACAAGAACACGTGTTCATCTCAGGATCAATCCATGTGATGGCAAAAGAGGCAGCGCACAACCTAAACTTAACACGTCTACGAGCTATCTTTCAAGAACATCTTTTTTTTGTCACTTAAATCTAGCGATGGCATGCTAACACTGTCCTTCATACTAGGAACCTACCTTTTTGATAGGAGCCTGTACTTTTTATTAGGAACGACTCAGTTGTCTCTCTCTAAGAGTGGCTGCTTGCTCTCTTAGAACTGCGGTTTGGCTGAATTGTGATGCACAACCACAGTACTTGCCTGCCAAATACCGGCCCATATTGCTGCTGACCGCCAAGTGGTGCTGTCTTGCACGATCATTGAAACAGGTGCCTGTGTTTGATATACATATACCCTACTGTTTTACTGTTTGACAGTGAACATTCTTAACTAATAAAGAAAGGAATAGCTTTTACGTGCCTCAATTCGGCTTCAATGAAGTCGTCAGAACTACCTTTTTATGCAACTAAATAATTAATATAATTACATTAGCAGACTGAAGGACACCCAATTTCCTCCCTCCATTATCACAGGTGTGTTCAAAAGCCTCTTGCAGAAACTGAAACGTGGTAATAAAGTGCAGGAGCTAAAGGAATAAATGAGCACAAGCGTAATACCTTATGTTCACTGCCTCTCGCACACTATAAAGACAGTCGCAGCCAGATGCAGTGTGCGCATTGTGTTCTCCACTCCAAGCAAACTGACTGGGATTTTCCCTTCGGTGACGAATAAGCAGCCAGCTGCATGCTCCAAGAAGCACACTACGTGATACAGCAGATGTGTTACAATGTGGTCCTGAAAATTCACACAAACGGCCCAGTGTTCTAACGATCCTGCAAGAGAGCACCGCTTGGAGGTCAGCAGCAACATGGGGAGTGCACTTGGCAGGCCATTGCAAGTGCTGTGGTTGTGCGTCATGCTTCAGCCGAACCACATTTATTATGAGGGCAAGCAGCTGCACTGAAAGGGAGACAATTGGGGCATTCTTAATAAAAAGGGTAGGCTGTCACTGCGTTAGCAAGCCACGAGTAGACTGAAGTGACAAAGAAATGATGCTCTTGAAAGTTAGCTTGTAGACATGTCAAGTTTAGGCTGTGCACCGCCTCTTTTGCCTTTCACTCAGATCAATTATGTAATGGACATGTGTTATAGAGTGCTGGCATGATTTCGCAGCTCAGGTCAATGCAGTTTCTGGTGCATGTTTGATGACTGGTTCATGATGATTTCTTAGTTCATCCTTGGGCTATATTTGTAAAAAGATTACCTTTGACAGCATGTATGAGTCAGCATGGTTTCTTTCAATAAACATCTTGAAGGTGGCACCTGGGTTTTCCAGTTCGTGTCTTCACTTCGTGCCTTTCCCTTTTGTGTCATACCTATATTTCTCATGTAATGCACCAATTAGCTCAGCAAGAAGCTCTGTTGTACCATATTAAAATGTGCTGTACACTATGGTACGACACAACTTCAAGCTTCTTGTGCAGTGCTTTGTCAACAAGCTTCAATTTACCATTTTTTGTGTTAGAAATTATCCTCTTATTTTACCACACACCAGAACTTTTAGAGGTCAATTAGTGGGCACAGTCTGTAACAATCTGAAAAATTCTTTTTAGTAAAATGATACCTATTTATGACTGTTTTTTAAACCCTGCTGTTCTCCACGCTATGCTATTCTGGCTCACCGAGCACTTCTGTATTTAACACTTTTTTCTTGCAAGACAGTATTATAGTCCCTAGCACTTGGTGGACTATATAGAATTTTCCTGTAGATATAAGACAGGGTTGCAAGACATGCCCGACCAACCTTACCTGAAAAAAAACTGTAGTTGTGTATGGTTTGAAATGTTTTTTATTTAGTTCAGGATTATCAACTTTAAAAGATTTGCTCAATAGCATTGCTTTGTTTCTTCAATTGCAGGAACAAGCCGTGCTTATCCCATGCCTGGTGCGGAAGGACATATTGGCGCTGCACCTTGCAGACAAATTGTTTTTCATCCTTGTGCCCTTTTATGACTTATGAAGTCACAAGATTATTCTTTAGGTATCTGCTACTGAACAAGTCTAAAATAAATCTTGGTGCTTGCAACATATTTGTGATGTGTTATTCCGGCAATTATCATTAATTGCTTTATTGTCTATGAGTACACTGAAAGAATGTCGTTTGTGGAGGCAATACGCACTGCATTCTTTCACAGCACAGATTCAGCATACGGGGTCTCACATTTTCTGATTACTGCAAAACACTGTAGTCTAACGGTTGGCTCGTAGGGTGCAGATACACAGGACGGGGACTTCTGTTATGGATTTATTGGCACACCTTGCATTGCAACGGATGGGTCGTAGAGTACAGGTACAGGAGCCGGGGTCATCTGTTATCGAATTATTGGGACACCTGTATTTTAAGGGTTATACTCGTTAAGTGCAAGTATGGGTTACGAAATCTTCCGTTTCCCAAGTACGATGGCACTTATATCTTGTTCGACGATTTGTACATAACGCCCTGTCCGTTGACGGAAAGAGCGTTTTTTTCTGTTGCGAAAAAGTGTTCGGTCACAAATGACCAGCAAATTTTGTCGTTAAGTAGGGCCATTTTTTTTCCAGTGTATATAAATGAACTTCACTGGATGACGCTTAACTAAATTGACGTTAACCCGACGTGACGGCTGTACCATAGGAGTACGTATGTAATGTTTATAAATTCGGTAGCCAGCACTGCAACCACATATGAAGTTTCACGAACATTAGGGTCTATTTTAAAAGCAGTTCCGAGACCTGGCGTGGCTTTGTGCCAGAATGCTTGATAGCCACGCAGAATGCTGGGCTTCGATTCCTGCTGGGACCCTGACATATATTCTTCGCATTCGTGGGGGGAACCACTGCCGATGTCAGCTATTCTTAACGCTCTCGTGTTAAAATCACCAATTTGTTCTCGCCGTTCCTGGGCAGGTATAAATGTCAATCACCTGCGGCACATACCAGCACACTTGTGGCACATATGGGTATGCGGGTATGTGCCCGCGTGTATTCGTATACGGGTATGTGCCACACGTGTCTGGCGGAAAGGGTTTCATAATGTACGCGAATAAACTGTCACATTATTCATGCCATGACCAGCGAGTCATCTTCGTCAAACCATCTTGCCCTCCCATACTAATTTTAGTTTAGCCCAAGTTAAGAGGGTGATCGCGAAAGCACCCAGACGTAGGCGGATAGATAGATATATAGATAGATAGATAGATAGATAGATAGATAGATAGATAGATAGATAGATAGATAGATAGATAGATAGATAGATAGATACGCTAAAGTGCCTGTAGTACTCTCCCCGCCACGGCGGTGTAGTGGTTATGGCGCTCGGCTGCTGACCCTGAAGGTCGCGGGATCGAATCCCGGCCGCGGCGGCTGCATTTTCGATGGAGGCGAAAATGCTGAGGCCCGTGTACTTAGATTTAGGTGCACGGCAAAGAACCCCCAGATGGTCAAAATTTCCGGAGCCCTCCACTACGGCGTCTCTCATAATCATATCCTGGTTTTGGGACGCTAAACCCCAGATTAAAAAAAAAAGTGCCTGTAGTACGCAAAGAAATACTTCGCATTTAATAATATGACACTCCTGTCGCGTACGTCGTCAAACCCATTCCGCCAGACACGTCTGGCACATACCCGTATACCAGCGCAGGCATGTACCACAGGTATGCGGGTATGTTTCACAGGTATTTGACAGTTTCTATCCACCCAGGAATGGCGAGAAGAGACATCAGTTATTTTAACGCAAGAGCGGGGAAAAAAAGCTGACATCGGTAGCGCTGACCCGACGAATGCAAAGAATAAATTTCAGGGTCTTGCGGTGAACTCTAAGTGCGCCACTGCGCGGCTGCGGCCCTCCCAGCGTGTCGCAGGACGACATTCCTTTCCCCTCCCTGTGGACCATCAACAAAGGCGCGGAGAGGGAGAGGAAAGGGGAACCCGTCCCCGAGTCCACAGAGTTGAACAATAAAGTTAGTTGGTATCGAGACTCTCAGCAACACGCTTCGTCTCTGCGTCACTCACGCGTACCAACATTTGGTGACCCGCAGTCCCGAACATGGAGCACCACGACGCCGTCGCTATCCCGACAGTGGCTGTATTAGACGTGAAGCTTCCTCCCTTTTGGACCAGTGACCCGGCACTTTCGTTCGCCCAAGTGGAAGCTCCGCACGCCGCATCACTGCCGACACCACCAAATACCACCACGTGGTGCAAACATTCCACCTGCCACAGCGAGTGAGGTGCGCGACATTCTGCTTGCCCCACCAGCGGAAAATGCGTATCAAGTACTCAAAGAGGCACTGATTAGCCGTTTCATCCCTTCGGAGCCGGAGCGCCTACAGCAACTGCTACGCGAGGCTGAACTGGGCGACCGCCGACCAAGCCAGCTTTTGCTCCAGATGCAGCAACTAGCGGGCAGCACAACGACCCTCGAGAGTCGCCTGGTGCGGGAGCTTTTTCTCCAAAGATTGCCCGTGACCGTGGGGATAGGCATGATAGCCTCCGCGGGAGAGACGGACGTTTGCAATATCGCCGAACTCGCTGACCGACTCATGGCCGACACCCCGCCAGCAGTTGCCACAGTGCTTGCCGAAGCCTCCCCGTCTCCCACCTTTCTGGAGATTCGAGCAGAAATTTCTCGCCTCGCCGGCACCGTCGCGCCACTACAGTCAAGCGGACGCCAAAGCACACGGCGGCGTGCTGCACAACAACAGCGACAGCTGTGCTGGTACCACCGTAAGTTCGGTGACACTGCACGGGACTGTGTGCCGCCGTGCGAGAAATCGGGAAACGCACCGAGCCAGCACTGAGGGCGACAGGTGTCACCGGCTCAGAGGAAAGTCGCCCGTCTGTCTTCTTCCTGACTGGTCGGAAGGCCCGGGCTCGTCGCCGTTGCGAGCTGTAAAAAAATTGGAGGACCCTTAATCTTCGCCTTTAAGAGTTGAACGCGTTCGCGACATCCTGTCCCGAGTGCCTACTTCAACCACCTAGTGCATACTTGCTATGCACCCACTACGTGGTGTTAAGCGAATACGCGCAGTAAGGTATGTGCCGTTTGTAATGGGTGGCCGGCTTTGAACTAGGATATTGTTTTGATAGTCACATATTCTGACGCCCGATGACAATGTACGCTTGTACCACGCAGTATTCCTGGGATATTACATGTTATATTGCGACGCCTATATAAAGGACGCTTGCGTTTGCGAAGCATGAAAGTTATTTTCACTGCATTTCCAAGCAGAGGAAGTTATTTTCACTGTATTTCCAAGCAGAGGCTGATGGTGTAAAAAAGGCGTACGCAAATTGCTTGACCAGGATAATAGTCAATGGGGAGCTAACTGACACTGTCTCTGTGTGTTCCTCAGTTCGCCAAGGGTGCCCATTCTCACCTTTGCTATTTGCGGTCTACATTGAGCCTCTTTGCTTGGCTATAATAGAAAACAAAAGCATTAGTGGATACAGCTTGCTCTCGGCTCAGGTTAAAGTACTTGCTTATGCGGATGACGTCGCTGTTTTTTGTACGAACAAAGATAGTATCATTGAGGCAACAGCTGTCATTGAAAAGTTTTGCTCATACACGGGCTGCAAGATAAACTGGCAGAAAAGTTGTCGTTTTTGGCACGGTGATTGGGATACCATGCCAGAGTTTTTTTTCTCACATGCGTATGTACCCTGTACCAACAAAGTACCTGGGTGTACCTCTTGACAAGTATCAGAGCACTGAGGATTATTGGCTGGAACAAACATCTAAGATGCATGGCGGGGTAGGCAGTTATCTATTTTATCGCGTGCTGCTGTGTGTAATGTGTTTCTACTGTCACGTATATGGTACGTTATGAATGTCCTAAGTGCTTCACGTTCTAGTGTTCAGAAGATACATCGGGTTTTTGCAGTTTTTATTTGGGCGTCGACTTGGGAAAAAGTCAGTCGAACTAACTTGTTCTTTACGGTGAAATGCGGAGGTGTTGGTCTTGTTCACTTATTTTTGCGCCAAATTGTCTCTAGATTTATGTTTCTACGGGATATGAATGACACCTTCTTACGCACAGTTATACAAACCAGGCTACGCAAATTAATACCGGAATTCATTGTTTCTTCAGGTGAGGACATGGGTGGTTCTGTAAATGGATACTTGAGAGAGGTATTGCTCTCATACAGAATGTTGAGAGTGAGATTTTCGTCAGAATACTTGGGTGGTGTTACCAAAAAGAGACTTTATAAGGATTTGATTGATGTTTCGCTACCGTCTCCTATGTACCGTTTGCCATATCGTGGATACCCAGGACAAAATATTCTTAAAAGCGTTAAGAAAATGCCAGTATCTCCAACTGCCAAAAGCTTCTTCTTCAAATTACACACAAATAGTCTACCCGAAAAAAATTACACCATCTCCCGCTAAAGGGAACCATGTGTAGATGTGAAGCAGCGGGCGCTAACGCTTACACTGGAGGTGGCGTTGACGCTGGCGCTCATCGCAGCGTTGCGCAGGAAAGAAAACTGGGGAGGCGCAAAGCACGCAGTGATGGAGCAGTGTTTCCTACTGGAACATGCCAATCGCTGCTAATGGGCAATGAGAGACAGAAGACTCCGACTGGACACTGAGACCCGCAGTGCGCTTTTAGTTAATGCGCACGCTGCGAATTTTTATTGTTCAACAATGCACAGGAGAAATCTCCCACCGGCACCACCTTGGAGGTCAAGATCCATTGCCATATATACGGGGTGGCCAGTGAACGGTTGTGCAGCGCGAGCAGTCAGTTTTTTTCAACCAAGAAACTCGCTAGCAGACGCTGCCTGCGTCGGCGTCACGAGGCGAGAGAGGGGGGAGTGTAGGAGAGGGGGAGAGAGGGGGGGACGCGCATGCGCAGTGATAGTGCGGACGCCGCGGGCAGGGATGTCTCAGAGAGAGAGGGGGGGGAGCGTAAGAGAGGAGAGAGAGGGGGGGGACGCACATGCGCAGTGGGAGTATGGACGCAGCGGGCAGGGATGCCTAGAGGAGAGAGGGGGGAACGTAGGAGGGGAGAGAGGAGGGGAGGCGCATGCGCAGTGAGGGGTGTGGTTGCCGCGGGGAGGGGATGCCTAGAGGAGAGAGAGGGGGGGATAGGAGGTTTTTATTTTTATTTTGAAAGGTTTGCGCATGCGCAGTAAGGGTGGTCACGCCGCACACCACCACCACCACCACCACCACCCCCGGATTAAGCTTCGCCATAAGATGCTTCACATCTAAAACATGGCTTGAGGAAAAAGGCCTTTTTGTTCCTTGGACAACTGACTGCCTCCTGTGTAACAAACCAGAGAGCATTGAACATGCTTTTTATCGACTGCCGGGATGCGGTATTTTATTGGGATATTCTCCAGCGCACTATAAAAAGAAAAATTTCCCCCTAGACCTTTACGGCATCAGGTTCCTACCAGTCGATACTCCGTATGACATAATAATGATCCTGCGTCTTCACGGTTTATGGAAAACGAGAATGCAAGTGCGCAACGCCGATGTTCACGTAAAATCGTCTAGAGAAAACTTTCTAGAAAGTGTAGTTCAAGTTAGGGAGCTTCTTAGAGCCCAGCCTGACCCACCAGACTGGGTCACTACCCTTGATGTACTGATAAATATGAAAGCTTTCTAGGCATGGTTCAGTGCGTGAATTACTGATGTATATTTGTTTGTACGTTGATCTTTCTGTTCTATGTTTAATAAGGTAATAAAGAAAAAAAAAGGCGTGCTGTGTGGTAGAACACCTGCTTGCCACGCAAACGGCCCGGGTTCGATCCTCACTCGGACCAGGAAATTTTTATTATTTATTTTATTTGCATCTTGATTTTTCGGTCACGGACAAGATGGTGATTTTTCGCTCACAACCAACGACGCCGCCGCCGACGCCGGAATTTCTGCGAAATGAGCTCTTAAACGCTATCGCGTAAAAATAACTTCCCCATCTCCCGGTAAAGGGAACCATGTGTGGATGCGAAGCAGCGGGGAGATAATTAGCTTGAGCGGGAGGAACGTCGCCGCTCTCGTTTCACGGCAGCGGTCCGGGCGCTCATCGCGGCGCTGCACAGGAGAGAGAATGACGCGCGCGCGCTCTGTCAGTTTCATACCGCGGAACTACCGTGGCGCCCCCCAGCGGAGTATGCAGCTGTCACACCAGCTGTCGTGCGCGCCGCTCCGTACAGGATTCCTAGAGGAGAGGACGGAGGGGACCGTAGGAGCGGCTCCCGCGTACCACACCCCCACAGCATGCGCTGTGGGACGCGGGAAGCAGGGACGGACTAAGCCCCCTCCAAACACATGCAAGCAAGATCAAGGAATGGGGTCAACCTGGGCGACAGACACCACCTGCCTAGCCATTGCTAAGTAGCCTCCCTGTGCTCTCGGTCATGACTCTGATAACTGTGGTAGTGGTTGACGGCCTTCATATTACTAGTGTTCTGGTTCGCATAATGGGTGCTTCCCTACTTCATGAAAGTGGCTGGACGCGGGACGCCGGACGCGGGACGGACGCGGGAGGGACGGACATAGCCCCGAGCATAAGATGCTTCGCATCTAAAACACGACGATACTGACGTACGGGCACCGCTCCGTCTCGCTAGACATGGGCTTAAATAGGACATTTAGGTGGATATTTGTGGTAGCCGACGTACAATTTGCTATCCTAGGAGCGGACTTCTTGCCTCACTTTGCACTGCTTGTTGATGTACGCAACCGGCGTATACAGAATCCCCTCTCGCAAGTAGAAGTGTGCGGAAAGCCATCTAAGCATCCGCCTCTCAGCCCTACGCTCGTGACACCACCGGGCACCGCCCGTTTTACTGTTATCCTACGCGTGTTCCCCGAGCTGACGCGGCCGCCACAGACCGGCGGTGTCGTCAAGCACAATGTTTTAGATGTGAAGCATCTTATGCTCGGGGCTATGTCCGTCCCGCGTCCGGCGTCTCGCGTGCGGCCACTTTCATGAAGTAGGGAAGCGCCCACTATGCGAACCAGAACACTGTAGTACAATAAGGCCCTCAACCACCAATACAGTCACCTGAGTCATAGCCGAGAGCATAGAGGGGCTGCTTAGCAATGGCCAGGCAGGTGGTGCCTGTCGCCCAGGTTGACTCCATTCCTTGATCTTGCTTGCATGTACTTGCGAGGGCTTAGTCCATCCCTCCTTCCCGCGTCCCACAACGCCGCAACGCCGCGATGAGCGCTCGGGCCTCTGCCGCGACAAGGGAGCGGCGACGTTTCTCCCGCTCAAGCTAACCATCTCCCAGCTGCTTCACATCCACGCATTGTTCCCTTTAGCGGGAAACCATGGCGAAGCGGGCGCGCCGTCAAGCGGACCCTGCGGTCACAGGTCGCGAAGCAGAAGAAGAACGGAAGCGGTGGCAAGAGAACTCCGAAGAAGTGCGGGCGCGGGATGCCGCGACCAAGCGCCAAGAGCGGTCGCTACCTGACGTAGGCGGCGCCGACGCGCGCTTCAAGCGCGACTTCTGTGCAAGCTCCTCTAACATCATTCACTTTGTGGATACGGCGGCGATTTTTACAGCGAAAGCTGTATATGGCTAGGAGAAACGAAAAACCGCTCGGCATCTGTGTCACGAGCCGTCTCCATTGGCTGTGCTATCAGTTACGTCGTTCTGAGCGTCGTACCCAAGCTCGCGCGCCATTGGCTGGGCCGTGAGTGACGTCGTCCATCCCGTCGCAGCCGTGGCCTTGAGCCGAGCACGCGCGCATCAGTTTCGACTGGGAGCTCCGATGGGTAAGCCGCGGATCCTACGAACAACCGAACAGCGGACAACAGCCGACAGTGGAAACGTGAGAGAGCTCGCATTCGCCGGGCCGATGCTGCAGTCCGGGTACAAGAACGGGCCCGCGAGGCCGAGTGCCGGCAGCAACTGCGTACCGGCAGCCTTCCAAGCCGCGCTAAATCGCGAACGGAAATGCAAGCGCCGGTGGCGGGCGGATCCTGCAAACCACGCCGCCGAGTTAGCTCGCGATGTCGAACGCTTGCAACAACGGAGCGCCCAAGAAGCGGCGTTGCGGGCAGGACAGCGTCGACGAGAGGATTGCAGGAGCTCGTTCGCCGGGGCGAACGCCCGCTTTCGGCGACAGTTTCTCCAGCTTCGGCTGCGACGTCTGTGACCGTCTGTGGTTCGACCACAACCTGGCAACGATAATTGTGGAAGGCTTCAGCGCAGCGTCGGGTTGAACGCGCTGCTAAACACCGGGGCCGCACATTTCAGCTTCGCTGGTTAACCATTTGTACGGAGTGCTTGGGCGGGGAATTTTTTTTCTTGTGCATTGCATGTAGCGCAATTATTGTGGATATTATGGCGCGCCGCATGCCGCCAACACAATCGTGCTCGACTAGCGAAGCGTTATGGTTAGAGCGACGAAGCGGGCAGTCACGGCCACAATTCAACCCTCTCGGCCAACTTCTCCTGTACTTCACCGCAGTAGCGTAGCCAGATTTTTAAATGCGAAGCATTTCTCAGCGAACTTCGGCGACTTTGAGCGTATCTATCTATCTATCTATCTATCTATCTATCTATCTATCTATCTATCTATCTATCTATCAAGCTATCTATCTATCTAGCAGCCTACGACTTTGTGCTCTCCTGGCCGTATCGTTAATGAAATTTCTACCAAATTTGGTATGGCATAACATGACCGTATGAAGAACATAAATGGCTGGTCATATCATGAAAATCATGACTAACTTGTCATGAAAAGTATGATTTACATGCCACGCTCATGGCGCGCTCGCGGCCGTTTCGTTAGCTTGTGATACACCAAATTTGGTACTGAGTGACATGACTGTAGGACGGACATAACTGACAAGTGGTAATATGGAAATCATGACATGTCATGAGCGACATGACTTGTATTCCACGCTCATGGCGCGCTCGCGGCCGTTTTGTTAGCTTGATATACACCAAACTTGGTATTGAGTGACATGGCTGTATGACGAACATAAATGACACGTGGTAATATGGAAATCATGACATGTCATGAGAGACATGACTTTCATTCCACGCTCATGGCGCGCTGGCGGCCGTTTCGTTAGCTTGATATACACCAAATTTGGTATTGAGTGACATGACTGTATGACGAACATATATGACAAGTGGTAATATGGAAATCATGACATGTCATGAGCGACATGACTCGCATGCCACGCTCATGGCGCGCTCGCGGCCCTTTCGTTAGCTTAATATACACCAAACTTCGTATTGAGTGACGTGACTGTATGACGAACATATATGACAAGTGGTAATATGGAAATCATGACCTGTCATGAGCGACATGACTTGCATGCCACGCTCATGGCGCGCTCGCGGCCGTTTCGTTAGCTTGAGATACACCAAATTTGGTATTGAGTGACATGACTGTATGACGAACATAAATAACAAGTGGTAATATGGAAATCATGACATGTCATGAGTGACATGACTTGCATTCCACGCTCATGGCGCGCTCGCGGCCGTTTCGTTAGCTTGAGATACACCAAATTTGGTATTGAGTGATATGACTGTAGGACGGACATAACTGACAAGTGGTAATATGGAAATCATGACATGTCATGAGCGACATGACTTGTATTCCACGCTCATGGCGCGCTCGCGGCCGTTTTGTTAGCTTGATATACACCAAACTTGGTATTGAGTGACATGACTGTATGACGAACATAAATGACACGTGGTAATATGGAAATCATGACATGTCATGAGCGACATGATTTGCATGCCACGCTCATGGCGCGCTCGCGGCCGTTTCGTTAGCTTGATATACACCAAATTTGGTATTGAGTGACATGACTGTATAACGAATATAAGTGGCAGGTGCTAACATGAAAATCTGGGTGTGCATGTCATCTACAACGCCATTTACATGCCACGCTCATGGTGCGCTTGCGTCCAGTTCGCTAGCTTGATATACACCAAAATTGGTATTGCGCGACGTGACTGTATGACGAACATAAATGACAGGTCCTAACATGTAAAACATGATATGCAAATTATGTAAAGCATGATTTGCTCCTTCCTGGCTTCTTCGCATTACATCGATTCCCACAGTGCGTGGGATCTGCCGGCTTTTTTTTCGGGGGGGTTCAACCATAGTTTTTGTGTGTTCGTGCGTGCGTTTGTATGTGTGCGCCTATATATACGCAAGGAAAATTTAAAAAATTTCGCGAAGAGTTTGAACCCCCCCCAACCCCTCCCCCCCCCCTTGGCTACGCCACTGCTTCACCGCTACCTTCCGAACGGCATAGTTCTTCGACAAATTTTCGCAACTTCGAAGAATTCTGCGTTGCGAAAATCATACGCGCGTGTTTTTAACGCGATAGCGTTAAAGAGCTCGTTTCGCAGAAATTCTGGCGTCGGCGTCGGTATCGGCTTTTTTAAAGCCGGCCACCAATTAAAAGCCGGCCACCAATTACAAACGGCACACACCTTACTGCGCGTATTCCCCCCAACACCACGTGGTGGGTGCATAGCAAGCATGCACTAAGTAGGCACTCGGGACAGGATATCGATCGCTATCGCGTTAAACTCTTAAAGGCGAAGTTTAAGGATCACCCAATTTTTCGATATTCATGTTTCGATTGTGCTGATCAAACCTGGAGCATCCGAGTGCAGTGAATTGCGCACGGCTTGATTCTGAGCATTGCTGTGACACACGCGCTAATGAATAGGATGTTAAATGCTTGTGTTCCGTTCATTAAGCAGCTGCGCGTTCCTTAGTGCGCAAGTAATGACGACGGCGTATGTTTGCAAAGTACCACCACGTTAAACGTTCGGTCCCGTGCAGCAGCGATGACGCTACTCGCTAGCGGCCTACCACTGCGGCAAATCCGTCAGGCAGGCTCGGTACACATTAGCTCTGAGGGCCGTTCAGATCATAGGTCAATTCTAGTTCATGAAGTTTTCTGCAGCACGCACAGGATTTCGCTAAGTATCGCTTATGCACGGTAAGGGAGCTGAAATATAACCTTTCACACCGCGGCAAATATTTAGGTGGTGAGCTTCCATGGTTTGAGAAAGTATTTCGGTCTCACATCCATTTAGATGCAGCTCATGACTTCATCCGGTGAAAGTGGCACAGGCCGTACGTCCGCACTTCCTATCTGTTCCTATGCTAACAAACGGGTTGACCCTCCATTGGGCGCCATCTTGACTCGTACAGCGCGCCACCTATAGTTCGTGGGCATTGCGAATAGCGCGGTGAGGGGCAAGAAACGTATGGGGGTACGGGCGGCTTGCTGTATTGCGACCACCGAGCACCATCGCTGAATATTTGGGGGGCGACGGCGGCAATAGACGGCGACGTGTCTGAAAATGCAGCTGCCATAACAAATGGGACGATTATCAGGCGTCCTCTAAGGATGGTTGGCTGGTGGTGCTGCCCAGGATCCAGTATAAACGGGTAGTTGTGCAGACTGTGAGGGCGCGGTGTACGGTGGCGGCGGAAGCCTACGCACGGCTTGCACATACGTGAGGGGCGCGGCCACAGGCTGCGGATAGTCGACAGGAGCGGCCACAGCCTGGAGTGCAGGCGCCTAGTTGACAGGTGTGGCTGGAGACGGCTCGTGATGCGCAAGGGGCACAGCGTGGGCGATCTCCTCGGAAATGACTGTTGGAGCGTGGCGGGCAGACCAGAGGTGGCCTCGTGGTGAAGGGCAGTAAAGAAAGTTGGCGGGCAACTTCTTCACGGACAAAGTCCCGGACCTGCTAAAGCAAAGTGCAATCGGCACGCACGGTGGCAAGACTGGACAGCGACTTGCCACTACGCTGAGGCTGCCGAGTAAGAGCGCGTTGCCTCTTACTCGGAGTAAGAGCGCGTTGCCTCTAAGCTCAGGCACAAGCTGACGACTTCTACAACTGTGCGCGGATTCCGAGCCGCGAGCGTCGTCAATGCCTTTCAGGATTTGTTGAATCTTGTCAACGTCGGGCATGAAGCCGTTGATATGTCGATAAAGGTCTACGACGTCCTCAATATAGCTGGTGAAGCAGGGGGGTAGCCAGAAATTTTTTTCGGGGGGGGGGGGGGGGTTCAATTATACTTTATGTAAGTTCGTGCGTGCGTTTGTATGTGTGCGTGTATATATACGCAAGCAAAATTTAAAATTTTCAGGGGGGGGTGTCAACGCCCCCAACCCCCTCCCCCCTTGGCTACGCCACTGTGGTGAAGCTTTCGCCAGTCTGCTGCGCGCTTACGCAAAGCGCCGCTCTGGCCGCTGCTTTTGGAGCGCTGGTCGACCAAACACTTCAAAGAACGACGTCTTGAAAGCAGATCATGTGGGGATACCGTGTTTGTGGTTGTTGTACCATAATTTGGCGAAGCCGGTGAGATAAAATATGACGTGCCCTAGGTTGTCGGGGTCATTCCACCTGCATGCAACAGGGAAGTACAGCACCTTCCAGCAATTGTGAAGAGGTTTATTAGCGGTCCAACAACGATACGTTTATCAGCGAGAACGTAGCGTGAGGCACAGTCCAGCGAGACAGCAGCGATCAGGAGCACGAGCCGAGCGAGCCGAGCGTTGCCGATGCTGCTGGAATGAGGCGCATCTTCTTCACAATTACAAGAAAATTCACATTAAGAAACAAGTAAATTCAAGGAAAATAGTCTAAATGTCTCGGGCCTCAACGACTGATGTTACTTGCTATTTGTTTGTTTCCACGCTTGCAGTTCAGATGCTGATCCAGTCTGTTGGTAGTCCCTCTTAAGCCTGCTGAAACCATGTCGTCTCCGAGCTCAGTGGCGTAAACGCTGAACCAGCCACTGCAGCCCAGTGTCAGCGGTAGTTCCGTGATCCTCCAGAGCTGCTCGCCAAAGCAGGTGCTCGGGCGTGAGACTTGAGCAAGATCCAACCAGATCTTGCGCTGCGTCCCGGCCACCACGTTCCCTTCTGCGCGCACTCCTCCTCAAGATGGCATCACCGCGCCCTCCCCTGTCGTCTTCCTTTTTCTCTAACTTCAGGTCTTGACATTCCTTACGTTAAAATTACTTCTTGTTCCTCATCTCCTCTTCTTTAATTCACCTTGTAAGTCCTGACAGCCATTATTCGTTTTCCTGCGGATAAGCGAGGTGCCCGCGACACATCCGGAAAGTGTTATGTGCATTTTGTTGATGCTGTATGTGGCCGATGACGATAAAGAGTTATGGCTGAGAATTGTTCTTTTTGCGGAGTTCCTGAGACAACCGAGCATTTTCTCATTTCTTGTAAGAGATACTCTTGCTTGCGCAAAAATACTTTAGGTGCCATTTTCCGCCTCCTTAGGTTAGATTTGAATGCGCAAAATATCCTTTCTTTCGGGGCTTTTGGTCTGGGCCATAGTGACGGGAACATTGCTGATGCATTGCAGGAGTTCATTAAAGGTTCAAAGAGATTTAGGCGTTGAAATCAATCTTTGCTCCTACTTTATACTTTTCCAAACTTCTCCCACCTGCTTTTCTTTTTTTGTTAATTTAAATTCAATTCATCGCTTTATTGCTCTCTTCCAGTTCACTGTTACACTCCATTAATAATTTCTTCCTGTTGCATTCTTATTTCTTTTAAATAGACCAAATTTAAACTTTTGTAAATAATTTTACAAAACTATCCGGTTCTTGGCCAATCCCCCCAGTGTGGGTGTGCGCCACAGATTCAAGGATCTACTCTACTCTACTCTACTCTACTCTACTTCGCAGAGGGTGCGATGCATTAAACCACACACTCGTTGCGGAATCAGCATTGTGTGATAAGTGTTTCTTATTTTACTCTTCTGCCACACTAAATTATATAGGTTAACGAGATTCCTTCATTTATATTACGCCTGTATATGATCTTTTTGCAAATGAGTTTCGAGTATCAGCTGCCACAGAGGGCCAAGGTTTAAATTCCATTTGGTCTTGGACATTCTTTTTCTCATTTTATTTTAGATGCGAAGCATCTTATGCTCAGGGCTGTGTCTGTCCCTCTCGCGTCCGGTCACTTTCATGAAGTAGGGAAGCAGCCACTGTGGGAACCAGAACACTGTGGTACAATGAGGCTGTCAACCACCACCACAGTCATCAGAGTCATGGTCGAGAGTACAGAGTGGCTGCTTAGCAGTTGCTAGGCAGGTGATGGGTGCAAGCAAAGAATAACGTGCTCTACCGGTGGTGTCTGTCGCCCACGATGACTCAATTCCTTGATCTTGCTTGCATGTGCTTGCGGGGGCTTTTTTCCATCCCTCCTTCCCGCGTCCCACAGCCCCCTCTCTCTCCTCTCCTACACTCCCGCCCTTTCTCTCCTCTAATCATCTACTCTACGGAGCGGCGCCCGCGTCCCGTTGCCTCCATTCTTTGATCTTGCTTACATGTGCTTGCGGGGGCTTTGTCCGTCCCTCCTTCCCGCGTCCCACAGTCCCTCTCTCTTCTCTCCTACGCTCCCCACTTTTCTCTCCTCTAGGAATCATCTGCTCTACGGAGCGGCGCCCGCGTCCCATTGACTCCTTTCCTTGATGTGCTTGCGGGGGGCTTTGTCCATCCCTCCCCGCGTCCCACACCCCCGCAGCGCATGCGCGTTCCCTCTCTCTATCCTCTCCTACGGCCCCCCCCCCCCTGTCCTCTCCTCTAGGAATCCTCTACTCTACGGAGCGGCGCGCACGACAGGTGGTGTCACAGCTGCATTCTCCGCTGGGGGGCGCCACTGTAGTTCCGCGGTATGAAAATGACGGAGCGCGCGCACCTCATTCTCTCTCCTGTGCAGCGCCGCGATGAGCGACTGGGCCGCTGCCGCGAATCGGGAGAGGCGGCGTTTTCGCGCTCAAGCCACCCATCTCCCCGGTGCTTCGCATCTGCACATGGTTCGTTTTAATGGGAGACGGAGAAGTTTTTTTTTCATGTCCAGCGGTTACTTTTTCATATCTATCAGTTACGCCACCGACGGCGACGACAACAGCGACGGCGACGCTGCTCTATGCAGGAACGGACAGGTAAGGGGTCAGCTCTAAAATTAGGATCGCCGCAGGGAATCGAACCCAGTCATTCTGAGTGGTTATGGAGCATTTTCTGCGATAGATCCACGCCAAAACCTGAAATTGCTTTAGAAAAAGACCCTCTGCGTTAGAATCATGTCGGTGCAACGTCATTTGTGCCTCCAGTGCTGGCTATCTAATTTTATAGCAAGGTAATAGACAGCGTTTATGTACTCCCATGATGTAGACGCCATGTCGGCTTAACCTCAATTTTGGTTGCAGTGTTGGCGCCGCTTTTATAACAGTCGTATAAACATTACATCTGTACTCCTCTGACTCAGCAACCTATATTCTCGCGTGTCTCGAACCCGGAGCAATACACTAATGAATGCTGCGTATGATATTCACAGAATCATACGCGAAATGTTAATCGCACCGTTGCGTACCCTGCGTTTCAATAAGACTGAAGTCTGTGCTCTGACATCAGCAGTGACGTTACGTCAGACCATAAGTTACCCTTGAACCTCAGTGTAGTCGGCGTGCCTGGTAAGCGCACGATTGGCACAGAACTACTTTATTTGCAAGAACACGTCGAGTAATCTCGTAACGCTGGACTCAAAGCCAAAACAATTCAGCATAGACAGCATCTCGCTTAATACTTCGCAAGAAACCGATTCCCACAAGGCGTGAAATCCGCTGAATTTGCTTTACAGGTTTGTCGTTTGTCCGTCTACTTGAATGTTATTGTGTAAGCGGAATAATGCATATATTATGCGCACGCACGAAATTTTACGGTAAGTAGATTTGCTTTCACAGAATCTGAACTACTTGCCGGATACGTTTTATTTTTTGCAGCATTATCTCGCAAATTCATTGCGCTCATTGCTACTCGCGGGCTCCACTGCACCAGGACTCGAGCTGCTGATTCAGGACACGCAAAAGTGAATGCGCTAATCCACTTTTTTTACACGATGCCACGGCGCATGCGCTCTTAGAGCGGGGTAGTCGCCGAAAGGTTCTTGATTTCGGAGGCTTTTGTTCTGGCTTTACCGGTTGTGCGGTGTCGGCAAAAACTGGAGTGATCAGCATATCAACGCGGCGCGGAGGTGTGTATATCAATGTGGTGCGGGCAGCACCACGTTCTTTGAGCTGGGTTAACGTATCCATCAACGTGAAAGGCAAAATTGGTGGGGCCAATTAGTGGTGGCGAGCCGAGCCTGGCAAACACCAAGTTCTTATGGCCAAAACAAAGTGAATTATAGTTCTCTGCTGGTGCAAATTCCTTGCAGTGGCGTAATTCCAAATGAGAACCTTTTTTTTTATATTTCTCCATTATAAACGCTAGGAGAAAACGAACGAGTCTATTATTGTGGTTCGAGGAAAGGTGACAAGATATCCATGTAATCGTCCGGTAACCCGTTTTTCTGCACACCCCTCAGCGTATACTGGAAAACCGTAGACCCTAAAAACCTCTATTACTATCTTGGCGATATTACGCATTTGGGATTCAGTCTTATCGAATTTAAATGCACTTTACATGCAGTTATCATTTCATTTAGTGGCGTGCGCAAATGTAAACGCATAGCGTTTACGTACGTACGTGAGCGCTTACGTATGTGGAGCTCAAACTTTGCTGAATTATGCGTTCCGGTAACACGGTAAAGGCAACCCGGTATTCCGATAATGTGGTAACTTAAGAAAGTATACGGAAACAGTGAGAGCGTAATCAGAGAAAACGCTGTGACAGATAGAAGAGCGTCGTTGATTGGACGCCGAATTTGGGCTAAGGTCGCCATCCCGCGGCATGTCAAAATTCATTGAAAACCCTGGCCGGGCTTGAGGAAAACGCAACAGGCGTCGCGTTTCCCATGTAACCCGACCGCAATTTTTCTCGAGGCGAGCGTAAGCGAGAAACACGGTGTTACCGCACGGCGAGGCAGGCGCGCTTCGAAGAGCAACTTTTGTTATAGAGGGACGCTATAAGCGCTTCCGACGCTTAGACTTAGGTCACAACCTCGCGGGTGTTAAGGCGTTCACTAAATTTCACTTCTCCTATTGCAAACACGCCGAATGGGACGGACGCGTAGCAACGATGCGTTGCAGGAGCTAATCGCGGGGGACACAGTCATGATGCATTAATTCGCTCTACTGCTCCCAGACCAAGAGCACAGTAAGAGGAAAGTGCGAAATATAAATGACGCGTTTGTAAAGCCACTAGAGTGTAAAATCTGACGCGTTTGTAAAGCCACCAGAGTGTATGACCGTGGCGCAGACTGGCAGTGGATAGCGTGCTCTCCATCTAGTGCCGTGGACCGAGTGCTCGTGGGTTCGACGCCCGTTCACGGACCTTTTATCTTTGCCATCTGACCGGGTCCGTTTTTTCGGCATCATTTTTGTGGGAGAAATACGTCACTAATGTGAACTTGCCCCGAAGCCTCTTTTGCAAAGTGGAATGGATCTACGCTTTTTTATGGAGCCGCGTTAAAGGCACAAAGTGTGAGCTCCTAATGTGTGGAAAGTAGGATGAAATGCAATTGTAGTAATCAGTACTAAAATTTTGTAAAATTAGCAGGTTAATCTGGGGAGGTATTCCTGATACAGTCTTTGAAGGAATCACCATTCGGTCATTTAAGTGAAAAAGTGATTTTAAATGTTCAGCAGAAATAGAGGTATCGATCTAGAAATACATGGAAAAGTTCCGCCTTTTTCGCACTTTCTTCGCGGTGCGGAGGTGTGTATTTATCATGCAGCGGCTGTCTGACACCAGAGTACATGGAATCTGCTTAGTGGTATTGAGCGCTCGTCCTGACTTCTGTGTCTTGTTAGCGCTGCTCTCTCAAACGTTGTTGTTAATTTTGGTATTGCCTATGCTGCAAGAGCCTGGGTGCTGTCATGGAGCGGTACCCTGTATGGGATTTAACCAGCATCTTTGGCTTAATTGTCCTCAGTTTTCGTGCCTTTGGCATGATTTGCAAATTTCAATGATTTGCTTTTTTTTGCTAAATTTACAGAAAGCAGTGAACTGAACCCTTGCGTCGGCAATGAATCTGATGAATGGTCCTTCGTTGATGGTGAACACCTGTTCCAGGCAGCTTCGGTTTCTTAGTTTGCAGTGCATCCGTTTGTAGCAATCAGCGCTTCATTTCGACACGCTGCGCTTAAAACATGAGTGCTGTTAGTTTCACGTGACATCTCTTGTGTTTTGCTTTTTTGGTGTATTTTTGTACATTTGTTTCCTCTTGTCTTCCTTTCCCAAATTCTTGGTCATCAACCGAAAACTGCAGCTTATTGTGCCTAAATCAAACATTAAACACTCAATTGTCTGGAATTCAATCTGCTAGAGATCTGTGGAATAAATACACAGTGACTCTGCAGTGTTCGCATTACATTTCCTTCATGTAACCAACGCGTGACGCGATCAGCATGGAGTAAAGAAACTCTAACAGCGTAGCAAAGAATTTAAAAAAATACTCCGAAAGCAAGCCCAGGCTACCCAGAGGGGCCCAGGAAAGGGCGGAGCGTCATGGCGTTCTGTCCTCTACGTGGGCGCGCCCAGCGGTTACAACGGCCTCCTGAGAGGTAGTCCTCTCAGCTACTCCTCAGGATCCAATAAAGTTCGTAGTCTGTCTGTCTGGCATGATGCAGCTCACTGATATTCAGTCCGGACGTAGTAAGGATATTCGTAAAATGCTCCGGAGGTGCCACGCAGGAACTCCAGATAGCCGGAGTGAAAAAGCAGCGGAAAACACCCCGAAGCTGCCACGCAGTCACTCCGGCCAGCCGGAGGAAAGAACGGCACAAAATACTCTGAAGGCGCGCCGTGCAAGAACTCCGGCCGACCGGAGTGATTGAACAACGAAAAATACTCTGTAGGCGCCACGCAATAACTGCGGCCAGCCGGAGTGTAAGAAACTCGTAATGGGGAAGGGGGCCGCCAGAGGACAAGCATTTTACCCCCCTCCTGGGAGTTTTTTCCAACTTACAGTGCACGCACCCTGACTCTGAAAGCGCGTGATACACCACCGTCCCTCTCTCCGGTTGTGATTCCTGTGGTTGTGGCGGTGATGATGTTGCCACAAGCTGGGTTGGCTTTGAGAGACCACCGTCCCTCTCTCCGGTTGTGATTCCTGTGGTTGTGGCGGTGATGATGTTGCCACAAGCTGGGTTAGCTTGAGAGACCACCGTCCCTCTCTCCGGTTGTGATTCCTGTGGTTGTGGCGGTGATGATGTTGCCCACAAGCTGGGTTAGCTTGAAATACCGTCCCTCTCTCCGGTTGTGATTCCTGTGGTTGTGGCGGTGATGACGTTGCCACAAGCTGGCTTAGCTTGAGAGACCACCATCCCTCTCTCCGGTTGTGATTCCTGTGGTTTTGGCGGTGATGATGTTGCCACAAGCTGGGTTAGCTTGAGAGACCACCGTCCGTCTCTCCGGTTGTGATTCCTGTGGTTGTGGCGGTGATGATGTTGCCACAAGCTGGGTTAGCTTGAGAGACCACCGTCCCTCTCTCCGGTTGTGATTCCTGTGGTTGTGGCGGTGATGATGTTGCCACAAGCTGGGTTAGCTTGAGAGACCAACGTCCCTCTCTCCGGTTGTGATTCCTGTGGTTGTGGCGGTGATGATGTTGCCACAAGCTGGGTTAGCTTGAGAGACCACCGTCCCTCTCTCCGGTTGTGATTCCTGTGGTTGTGGCGGTAATGATGTTGCCACAAGCTGGGTTAAGCGAGAGACCACCGTCCCTCTCTCCGGTTATGATTCCTGTGGTTGTGGCGGTGATGATGTTGCCACAAGCTGGGTTAGCTTGAGAGACCTGGCCGGCAATCGCTCCGCCTGAGTGGCTCTTTCCGTGTAGTATGTCTAACCATATATCACTTAAACCTATGTCTCGTGGAAAGCTCAAAAGTAGGGGTGTGCGAATAGTGAACTTTCGATCTGAACCGAATATGAATCGAATAGTGATGACACCGAATCGAATACGAATAGTAACTGAATACTGTTCGAATAGTTTTTTGAATAGTAAGTCAACCATTTTCAAAACAGTACTAGAACACCACAACACTTCATTCGAAACAAATATTCACGAATTTTCACCAAAGAACACAACGGTTCGTTTTAATCGACTCAAAATACCACAATTACGAAAACTAAGGTAAGCTGTTATACAGCAGGGACCAAAGCCTTCATAATATTTTGTAACTGTAGGTTAAAATACAGCATTCAGTAACATAATCAATGCGAGACTTTGTCGCCTGATTTTAAATAAAATTGCGACAGAAAAACAATACAATATTTAACCAAACACCGCGTATAGAGCTAAAGACGTAATGAAACAGATCAAGCTCTCATCACAACATGGCCTGTGCACCGAAAACATGTAGATATCGCTGTTGAAATTTACATCTGCAAGAACAACTTACGCAAGCTCAACGCTTCCACCTGTTGTTAGTCATGAAGGTGCATGCAGTCGTAGTCCCCACCTTCAGTTATAACAAGATGAAGACAGGAGCTGATTGATGCGATACAGCTGCAGCATAGTAAAAAGTGAGCAAGACGGGAGTTTTCAGAAGAAACACGTTTATCCGGCAATCAATATATTGTCGGTAGTCTCGTAAAAGCTTGGGCTGCGTGAAGATATTTTTAGTAATTAAAGGAAGAAAAAAGTCGGCAGATCCCACGTACCTTGGGAATCGATGTCATGCGAAGAATGCGAAGGGAAGGTGACTGCGTTGTAATTTTTTTATTGAGAGAAACGTTACGAAATGACGCTAGAAATATGTAGAAATGGTGTACGCAGAGACATTTGTTGAAGAGTAACATATGTTTTTTATATCCATTTGTGTACAGTTCCGTAACGATGCGAACTGCAACAAGGATATTAGCAACACCAGGAGCGGTAAGCTAATATATAGCGCTTGAGCTCGCGAGGATGGTAGCCCTGGACACACCTACATAAATCAACTTCTGTGGATGGCGCTTAACTATACAATTGACGTTAACGCGACGTGACGGCTGTATCATAGGAGTACATATGTAATGTTTATAAAAATTTGGGGACCCTTATGCTTCGCCTTTATGAGTTGAACGCGATAGCGACATCCTGTCCCGAGTGCGTACTTCAAGCACTCAGTGCATACTTGCTATGCACCCACTACGTGGTGTTAAAGGAATACGCGCAGTAAGGTGTGCGCCGTTTGTAATGGGTGGCCGGCTTTAAACTACGAAGTCGTTATGATAGTCACATGTTCTGACGCCCGATGGCGATGTGCGCTTGTACCACGCAGTATTACTGGGATAATACATGTTATATTGCGACGCCTATATAAAAGACGCTTGCGTTTGCGAAGCATGAAAGTTATTTTCACTGCATTTCTAAGCAGAGGAAGTTATTTTCTCTGAATTTCCAAGCGGAGGCGTGGCTGTTTCAAATAGCAATGTCTTCTAAAAGGGAATCATAGCAGTGCATTTCATGAACAGTGGATACCAGTCCGGCTGGAACTCTAGCTGTTGATAAAAGTCTTTTATCTGTAGAACCATTTGTATAAAATGCAACCGTGATGATACAATTGGTTCCGCGTGTCTGTCTATACATGCGAGTTTTCCATAAACTGAGCATTTGAAACGTTGCTATTTGAAACTTTGTCTGTGCAAAGCCTGTGTACGCTTGTAGATGCGGCCTTGAGTATTTTGTTCACTGGGATGAATATTACGCACATCTGTAATAAACTCCATGGAAGAAAAGAGAAAAAAGTAGGCGTGGCTGTGTGGTAGAACACCTACTTGCCACGCTGACGGCCTGGGTTCGATCCTCACTCGGACCCGAAATTTTTTATTATTTATTTTATTTGCATATTTCTCGATTTTTCGGTCATGGACAAGGTGATGATTTTTCGATCACAACCAACGACGCCGACACCAACGCCAACGCCGGAATTTCTGCGAAACGAGCTCTTTGACGCTATCGCGTTAGATAGCCAGCACTGCAACCAAAGTTGATGTTTCACGAACATTAGGGTCTATTTGAAAAGCAGTTCCGAGAGCTGGCATGGCTCTGTGCTAGAATACTTGATTGCCACGCGGAATACCGGGGTTCGATTTTTACTGGAACCCTGCCATTTATTATTAGCATTCGTCTGGTCAACGCTCACGATATCACCTTTCTCTTAACGCTCTCGCGTTCAAACTACCAACGTCTGTTCTCGCTGTTTCTGGGTAGATATAAACTGTTAATCACATCTGGCACATACCCGCATACCTGTGGCACATACCCACCCTTGGTATACGGGTATGTGCCACACGTGTCTGGCGGAAACGGTTTGATGACATACGCGACGGAATTGTCACATTATTCATGTCATAACCAGACAGTCATAAACCCTCCTTTCCTCTGATACAAATTTTGGTTTACCCCGAGCTAAGGGTGCGATCACGAGAGCACCCAGACGTAGGCAGCTAGATAGATAGATAGATAGATAGATAGATAGATAGATAGATAGATAGATAGATAGATAGATAGATAGATAGACATGCTAAAAGTGCCTGCACTACGCAAACAAATGCTGCGCATTTAAAACAACCTTTAGATGTTCCAAGGCTGTGTTTGTTTTGGGGTTCTCCTGTCGGTGCTGATTATTCGAAAACGATTCGGTATTTCGAATATTTTCGAATATGTACTATTCAATTCGAATACCGAATCGAATACAACGCTATTCGATTCGTTATTCGAAATTTTCGAATATTCACACACCCGTACTCAAAAGTATTGTTGCCACTACCTTGTGGATCATCCGCACACCTGCCGGAAAGACAATGTCTTCACAGCATCGGTGGGAGAGAGAGAAAAACAAGTTTATTGACGGCACAGTGAGGTCGTTGAATTTAGCTTGCCGGGGGTTCGAAGGGTGGTGGCCACTAGCTCGCCTCGACCTTTTCGGCCCAGTTAATAACTTCTGTCTGAACATGCTGGTCATTTTGTGGCAGGAGTGTCTCCCCCGCCTCGAGGGAGGAAGCTGGCAGTGTTGCTTTTGGAGGTGGGTTCCCCTCGCATTCCCAAAGAATGTGATTTTTGGGTAGCCTTCAGCATCCGTGGGAAAACCCTCTTTTCTTCACGTTCTGTAATATTAGCAGACTACAGGGCGGCACCGCGTGGGCACGTGGACGTGGTGGTACAGCGCGGCATGAAGCAAGCGTGATCCAAATGACACTCTTGATTTCTTATATTGGTTATTTTCTAATGACATGCTATCTGTTGGGTGATGCCAAGAATCGGGTGCCATGGGAAGAAATCCCGCGTGGTCGAAATTTCTGGAGTCCTCCACTGCAGCGTCTCTCATAATGATATCCTGCGTTTCAGACGTTCAACCCTAACAATTATTAAGTCGGAAGCCTTAGATGCCTCATGAAACGGGAAATTTGACCGTCGGCGGCCACCGTCCCGCGGCGTGGGGGACGAGTGATGCAAAAAATTCCCCATCACTTGATGATGTCACGATATGAAGTCATATCGCAAGAATTTGTGAGGTTATCATGACGTCCCACATTCTGTCGGGACGTGACGCCCCAGAACACGATGCCGTTGTAGTGTCCTCCTATGGGCGGCGAACAAAACCTGAGAGCGCGCGACCTCAAGAGAAGAAAATGAACACGGCGCTTGGCAGTGGCACGTGAAGTCACGGCTCATGTTCCGCGCTCCCTAGTACCTACATCGACTAAGAAAAGAATATGGCTTTCCAATTGAGTCGTCTTAGGGGAATGCACAAGGGACCCTGTGAGTTTTACAGCGAAAGCTGTTATGAGATCACAACTCGGGCCGTTTTTGCGCCGTAGTTGTCCGCCGCCGCCACCGGTGTCCGTAACCACTATCGCGCGAAATAAGTAAATAAATAAAAAATGCCTACGACCCACTGGGAATCGAACCCGGCTCCTCTGCGTGGCAGCCCAGTCCTCTACCACTGCGCTATGCCGGTGCTTGGAACTGCGTTGCAAACTGACCATATGCAGGCTTCATGTCGGGTAAGAAATCGCGTTAACATATGTAATAAAGCGTTTTAGAACAATAAAGTAACAACCAGGCGTCACACAATGCGAAATGCATAACGAGTGGGTCGTTCAGTGCTTCAACCCATTACGAAAGCCTGAGGTATAATTCTTCGTCGTCGTCAGCCGCAGCATCAACGAAGTGCACATAATGCGTTAAAGGTGTCTAGTGGGTACCGCGCTTTTCCGAAAAATGACGAATAATGTCATAGTCGGCGCTTCCCCACTACACAAAAATTATTATGATTTATGGCGTACTGAGTATCATGCAAGTGTGCTTGTAGTAGTTGCCCCAAGAGTGTTTAAAAAAGGCTATAGAAAAGTCGCTCCACCAGCTTTCGCTGTGTCTGTGCTGCGCGTTCAGCGCAGGCCTGGCGGTTTTTTTTTTTATAACTATCAGGAGCTGGCAACTCCGAAGCGTGGGAGCGCTGGCCTCTGTATCAAAAGAAGGTGCCTAAGAAAATGGAAGCTCCCCGCTCCGCTTCTAAACACTCGCTGCCGCGCGCGGCTGCAAGATTAGGCTAAGCTCTTCTTAGCTGCGTAGCTGCTGCAGCTTAGCTGCTGTGGCTGCTTTCCACAGGTTGTTTTTTTTTCTGCAAGCACAAGGTGTGGTTCCTAACACCTTTAACAGGAGCGTCACAATATACACAACACGCAGGCGTAACATAAGATAAGCGACCCAAAAATATTTCATGTGACACGAATAGCATAAAAGGCAAAATGCGGTTCTGGTGCTTCTTTTAAATAAGCGTGTATGAATATATATCCATGACATGCCGTGAAGAATATGTGATGATCTGACACAGTGCATGCGGCGGAGGCGCGTTCACCCTATGATGTCAAAAATCATAGGGTGGTTATCCGACTCCCCGTAGTCTGTTTCACGTAACATCGATTCCCGCAAAGCCTGATATCCGCTCAGTTTTTTCGCTTTGTTTTACTGTAGCTACCATTCTCAAGATTTTCACAAAGAAGGCTGATGAGTTGTTTAAGAACATAGGAAAATATTCACACCCAGCATACAGAAGTTAGACAAAGACATCAATTTCTATTTTGCTGTTGTATTAAGAAGTTTTAATTATTTTTGTGCTGCTAGAAGCAATACTGGACGCTCGCTTTCTCTCAAGCAGAGCAATGCCCTAGTCTTTGCCCGTTACCATTCACAGCATTCTGCGAATAAACACAGCGGCAATTTATTCCACACTCCCTTTGGGCATCTTCATCAGTGGTGCACGTCTGGAAAAAAAAAAAAAGCAGCGAGGGTGTGACATGATTAATTTCTCTACTAATGCACTCAAATCCGAAGCTGCCGGTCAAATTTTTTGGCAGCCACCAGAACAGCAAGATAACTTTGCTGTATCGCTGATAACAGCCATTGTAAGGGTGTATACGCATAATAGTCATAGTATTTGAAATTTAATGGTTTTATATGATTGACATATTCTGAAATCAGCTTGATATTTGCTCTGCCTCTTTATTTCAGCACCATAATTGCACGACCATTCAATGGTTGTCAATGTCGCACTTCGCTTTGTCTGTCTCGGTGCACTGATTGCGTCAAAAACAAAGGGAAAGCGTAGCCACCTAGGGCAATTGAACGCGGGTCAGCAACGAAGAAATAAAGACTATTTCCTCGTTACCACACGGATTCTTAGAATATGTGCGATAAATGTGTGAAAGCGCACTGTCACCATCGACGCCCATACGTCCGTGTGGATCGCTAGATGTCTGAAGACGCGTCGTGTTGTCGCTACAACCGCCAATTCACAAAACGTTACGCTGCGCTCAATAGTGTTTAGTAACAAGAGCAGCTTACGCGTAGGAGATAAGATCTTCATAAACGCACAGAGACTTTTCTTCTAAAGCAACGAAGACAAACGGATGCCCATGATGCTCTGTTAATGAAAGGCAATTCAAGTCTGTGTGCCCTTCGATTACCCTTGCACCTGCCGCGGTGGTGTAGTGACTACAGTGCTCGGCTGCTGACCGGAAGGTCGCGGGTTCGACCCCCGCCACGGCGGTCGCGTTTAGATGGAGGCGAAATGTTAGAGACTCGTGTACTGTGCGTTGCCAGAGCACGTTAAAGGACACAATATGGTCCAAATTTCCGGAGCCCTTCACATTATGGCTTGATGTTGGTGGAAATGCGCCAAAGCCTCCCGTTGTCGAAAAGTTATCCGAAATTTAATTCTTGTAAGTAGTGCTCTCAGTCTTCACTGGTCGAAGTAACAGTCATTATGCCAATGTGCCAATGCCACCTGGCTGAAAATTTGCCCCCAATGCGGCTTACGTCACGGTAATGGTGGCACCCGCGGGTATTGTCTCTTAAGAATAAAGTGACGAAGTCAGCTTTGTCATTGATACGAATGTCGTTCTTATCAATTAGATAGATAGGTTGGTTGACTGATACCAAAAAATGACATTTAGTCCGCAGTAATTCTGCTATGGCTTACCACAGTAGGACTGCAAGCCGTTGGCTGGCTGAAGTCAAGGTTCGCACCAGACATATCAAATCTGCAAGAAAATGCTATTTTAATGTTTCAAATGAATGGCCAAGTTTGTGGCACCAGGCATTCACATTTACAAGTGTAGGCAGGGTTGCCGTTGGGTAAACTTGAAAAGGAGCCAGAACTCAAGTCAAAAGTAGCCAAAGTAGCGATGCCATTTGTATCGCCAAATTTGTAGCCAAATGGAACAGAAGTGGTATTATGAGCAGATTCTTTAATATTGATAAATAAATAATACCATTTTGAATAAGTAAGGCCATAGAAAGCCACCGATAAGTTGGAAATAAATTAAATGAACGAATTATGATGAATTCATAACACGTGCATATATTTTATGTACAAAATATGAGTTCTTGCCGGACACAAAGTTATATTTGAATATTCCAGTCAGCAAGTCATGCAGTATAGGAATATGTAAGTTGAAACAGATTTTCGTTGAAGCTGCGGAGCGAATTCTGGTTGCAGATGAACAGGTCAGCTAAATTTTGTTGCGGATGTCTGTTTTCCCAAGTTTACACGAGAACACGCACTGCGCATCAAACCTTTTCGGAAAACTTGCGCGTAGCATCACAATAGTTGGCGGGAAGCTTGAGCACCGAGCTGCCCACGCGTTCGTCACCATGAACGCAACTTCACCACTCCGTATTTGGGGACGTGCTAAGCGTCGCCCAAGGGCGCCTCGATGCGCACCAGCCTAGTGGTGGGTGGAGGACGACCGTACGCAGCCGCTGAAGCGAGAGAAAAGCTACAAAACAATCTATTTCGTCTGCAGAAATGAGAAAAAATGGTTACCTAATGCGCCAAATCGGCACTTTAAAAGTAGCCAGAAGATAGCCATGGCGTCAACTGCAAATTTTTGTCGCCAGACGGGGTCCGAAAAAGTAGCCAATCTGGCGCAAAGTAGCCACCAACGGCAACCCTGAGTGTAGGTGCTTGTTCTTCTTTCTATGTGCGAAATTCAAGTAAGTCATGGAATATAGTGCTAAGATGGACTGCATGTTGGATTACCTGATTAACTTCAGTAGTTTGCACTGAGGCATAGTAAGATTGGTCATACATTATCACTACAAGTGACTCGCGCAGAAAATGTTTATGTGTGACTTCAAATCGACAGTTCAACGAAATATTGTCTGGTCGGGAAGTAATAGCGTGATAGAAATATAAACGAAACTCCACCCAAAATTTCGTTCTCGAAAAAATATATTACCGTTCCGGCTTCCACACGGAAGCCTTGTTCACTAACTCCGTCCTCTACAGCGTCTCTCATAATCATATTGTTGTTTAGGGACGCACAATCTCAGCAATAACTATCATTAAGAATAGGTTCATTATTCAGCGAAAATGCGCATGCCGAAGCAAAACGAGCGTCAGTACACAACTACTCGACAGACATTTTACAGGTATGCCCATACTGTTTTTGATTGATAATGATATATCAACCATATTTCAACGCAGTTTCGAAACAGTCTCTCAACAGACACCCAGTTTACAACAGCTGCTCATCGCCTCGCCTCAGATCTGGATTATCCACGTTAAGTGAACGTGACATTCATAGATTTTCAGAAGTGTTTTATCTTGCATGTAATTCAAAACTAGTCCGAAAGCTTCTGTCTCCAGACTGTCGCGTACTTTAGCGACAGAGTGAAGTTTGTAAAGAGTGCGAAGTATTGTTGCAATTTGTAAGCATTCATGGCAGTTGGTCACGGCAGCTACCGGTGACACCACCTGTACCACAAGGAATTGCCCTTGGTCCTTTGTCTCTATCGTAAATGATATTGTTGATGTATTTAGTGAGCCAGCTTGCTTCCGACTTTCCGGTGCACTATTTATTACTATTTATTGTGTGCTATTAATGCACTCCTTCTTTACGATTCACAGAAAGTTCCTCATTGGTGCGAGCAATGGTACATAATTCTTCTGCCGAATTTTTGGCCCCTCCATTGAATACAACCTTAAGCCTGTCGAGCGTTATGCCTGTTGGAAGAATTTCGTTCTTCTTCCGATGTCGCTCAAACTTTTCTAGGCGGCGTGTCCACTGTTACGCATCGCATCGACCCTGGCGCCCAACCACCACTGCAGCAATAACCGTAGCCCGTACCTCCCGCATAACGTCGTGTATTTAACGAGCAAAACGACGACGACTCAACAAGATCACTCGTAAGGACGTTTATCCACTACCGCAAACAGACGACGCGATTGACAGCCTACAAGGAGCAAGACTATTTTCATCTCTCAATTTGCACTCACGGTACTGGCAAGTCCATATCGGAAGAAAAACAGCGCACTGAAAAAAACGAAGACAAAGAAGAGAGGGAAGACACACAGCGCTGCACTCACAACTGGAAGATTATTCAAAGGAAACAAGAGCTTAAAAGTGAAAAAACACGCATGAGAAGTGAGGAACAAAGTGATAATGGGATACGCTCGTCAATAACAGCAAACTTTTTTTTCTTTGTGCAGCGCTGTGTGTGTTCCCTCTCTTCTTTGTCTTCGTTTTTTCAGTGCGCTGTTTTCCTTCAAATATAAATACGCACCAACTCGCCCAACTTGCTATTCTGTTGCTGGGAAGTCCCCACGGCAGATAACGCTAGACGGCTTGTCACGCCCGACGGCTCGTATGAATTCAACGCCATGCCTTTTGCACTGTGTAATACGCCCGCCACCTCTGAATGCATTATGGATACCGTTCTGCACAACTTAAAATGGTACACGTGCTTGGGTTAACTTGACGACGTCATCGTTTGCGCTCCAGACTTCTCTAAGCCTGCGGCACCTTAGGACAGATTTGAGCACCGCCGGTCTACGATTGAATCTAAATAAGTGCTGATTTGAGGCACGGCCGCTCACAATACTAGGCTATGTCGTGTCTAAGGACGGAATTCTTCCTTATGCAACCAAACTTCGGGCCATGGCCGAGTTCCCAACCCTGTGTACGCCAAAGAACTGCGCAGTTTTCTAGGACTGTGTTCCTACTTCCGGTACTTCATTCGAAACTTCGCCATTATCATGTCGCCATTGACGAAACTCCTTGCAAGTAAAGAGCATTCGGGGTCTTCAGAGTGCGTGGTCTTCAGAGTACGACGGCGCTTCCGCCACGACTATGACCCTACGCCCCCTACACAAGTACTATCGCGCTCAGTATGAGCTACACCACGCGAGTGCGTGGCCGAGCGCACTGCAAAGTTGTATAGTGGCGTTGATCGCGGCATATTTTCGAGTTATTGGGAGAGAGTTTGGCTTTTCCAGCGATCAAGCGTCACTCCCATGCTTGCGTTCACCCTCGCCCTCCTTTATTTCAAGGAACTTTTTGCTAGTTATATTGCCTTATTGCAGAAAAATTCGAAGTTCGGGTGTCAATCCAGTTGCGACAGTTGTCATTTTAAAGCTGATAACACTACAGGGCAAAACGAGGCCGAGCGTGAATACAAGCGGAGGCGATAGACACTCGTTGGCACAGCCAAACCCTCCCCTGATGACTCGAAAACATGTCACAATCGGCGCCACTGTACAACCTGACAGTGCGTCCGGCCACACGCTCCCGCGGTGTAGATCATACTAGAGCACTGCACGGGCCGATTTTTCCGGCCCGTGCAGTGCTCTAGTATGATCTAGTACGAAAACGCCATGTTCCGGCCCCCCCCCCCCCCGAGCCCGGCCCGGTGTTCTTAAATATGGCCCGGCCCGGCCCGTTTCAGCCAATTATGCCTTAAGCATAAACGAGGCACTATCCAATCTCCGTTTATTCTGAAGGTACCTGCTGCACACAATATATTTTCTAGAGAGTGTTTTCAGAACTTCTTTTAGTGTCACGACTTTTACTGATACTTCGTATACTTTCGCTTAATTACGCCCGTAACACTTTTGCGAAGTAACTGCAGGGCAATACAAAATATAATTGTAGGCATTGCTCGCTGTCTCATGTACGCAGTGCTAACCACGCAATCTTTTTTTTTCCATTTCAAATAACTACTACAAAATATAATACGTCCATAAAGTGGAAAAAATGGCAGACATGTTACAGTTTGAGTCTGCATACATTGCATACGAGCTGGGCCTGTTGAGTAAAAGTAGCAAGTTTCCTGGAAACTTCAATTATTGCACGATGCAATGACAAAAAATTACACCATCTCCCGCTAAAGGGAACCATGTGTAGATGTGAAGCAGCGGGCGCTAACGCTTACACTGGCGGCGGCGTTGACGCTGGCGCTCATCGCAGCGTTGCGCAGGAGAGAAAAAAGAAATTCCCCATCTTCCGCTAAAGGGAACCACGTGTGGATGCGAAGCAGCGGGGAGATAATTAGCTTGAGCGGGAGGAACGTCGCCGCTCTCATTTCACGGCAGTGGTCCGGGCGCTCATCGCGGCGCTTCGCAGGAGAGAGAATGAGGCGCGCGCGCTCCGTCATTTTCATACCACGGAACTACCATGGCGCCCCCAGCGGAGTAAGCAGCTGTTACACCACCTGTCGTTCGCCGACAGGTGGTGTGATCGGGGGGGACCGTAGGAGAGGAGAGAGAGGGGACGTGCATGCGCTGTGGGGGTGTGGGACGCGTGAGCCGCTCCGTAGAGTAGATGATTCCAAGAGGAGAGAGGGGGAGAGGACGCGCATGCGCTGTGGGACGCCGGAGCCGCTCCGTAGAGTAGAGTATTCCTACAGGAGAGAGGGGGAGGGGACGCGCAGGCGCCGCTCCGTAGAGTAGAGGAAGGGGGGTGACCGTAGGAGAGCACAGGGGAGGGGACGCGCATGTGCTGTGGGCGGTGTGGGACGCGGGGGCCGCTCCGCAGAGTCGACGATTCCTAGAGGAGAGAAAGGGGGTCAGCTTAGGAGAGAGAGGGGGAAGGGACGCGCATGCGCTGTGGTGGTGTGGGACGCGGGAAGGAGGGACGGACTAAGCCCCCTCCAAACACATGCAAGCAAGATTAAGGAATGGGATCAACCTGGGCGACAGACACCACCTGCCTAGCCATTGCTAAGCAGCCTCTCTGTGCTCTCGGCCATGACTCTGATGACTGTGTTAGGGTTGACGGCCTTCATATTACTACAGGGTTCTGGTTCGCATAATGGGTGCTTCCCTACTTCATGACAGTGGCCGGACGCGGGACGGGGGACGGGGGCACGCGGGACGCGTGACACGCGAGGGACGGACAGAGCCCCGAGCATAAGATGCTTCGCATCTAAAACTGGGGAGGCGCAAAGCAGGCAGTGAAGGAGCAGTGTTTCCTACTGGAACATGCCAATCGCTGCTAATGGGCAATGAGAGACAGAAGACTCCGACTGGACACAGAGACCCACACTCCGCTTTTAGTTAACGCGCACGCTGCGAATTTTTATTGTTCAACAACGCACAGGAGAAATCTCCCACCGGCACCACCTTGGAGGTCAAGATCCATTGCCATATATACGGGGTGGCCAGTGAACGGTTGTGCAGCGCGAGCAGTTGGTTTTTTCAACCAAGAGACTCACTAGCAGACGCTGCCTGCGTCGGCTTCGCGAGGCGAGAGAGGTGGGAGCGTAGGAGAGGAGAGAGAGGGGGTGACACGCATGCGCAGGGGGAGTGTGGACGCCGTGGGCAGGGATGCGTAGAGGAGAGAGGGGGGAGCGTAGGAGAGGAGAGAGAGAGGGGGGGACGCGCATGCGCAGTGGGAATGTAGACACCGCGGGCAGGGATGCCTTGAGGAGAGAGAGGAAGGGAGGCGCATGCGCAGTGAGGGTGTGGTTGCCGCGGGGAGGGATGCATAGAGGAGAGAGAGGGGGAGAGGAGGTTTTTTTATTTTTATTTTTTAAAAAGTGTTCGCGCATGCGCAGTAAGGGGTGGGCGCGTGGCACACCACCACCACCACCACCGGATTAAGCTTCGCCATAAGATGCTTCACATCTAAAAAAAAACGCGCTCTAGCTGCTTTTGGGAGGCATACACCAGGCAGGGGCAGCGTTACATAAATTACAGCTGTCGTCTCGACTCCTCGGCAGGCAACTGTCCCCAACGTAC
>JALIZH010022335.1:0-39136 GCA_030522465.1 Rhipicephalus appendiculatus
GAGGGAGGGAGAGGACGCGATGGCGCTGTGGGGATGTCGGACGCGGGCGCCGCTCCGCAGAGTAGAGGACTCCCCTAGAGGAGAGAAAGGGGGTGAGCGTAAGAGAGGATAGGGGGAGGGTACGCGCATGCGCTGTGGTGATGTGGGACGCGGGAAGGGAGGGACGGACTAAGCCCCCTCCAAACACATGCAAGCAAGATCAAGGAATGGGGTCAACCTGGGCGACAGACACCACCTGCCTAGCCATTGCTAAGCAGCCTCTCTGTGCTGTCGTCCATGACTCTGATGACAGTGTAGTGGTTGACGGCCTTCATATTACTACAGTGTTCTGGTTCGCATAATGGGTGCTTCCCTACTTCATGAAAGTGGCCGGACGCGGGACGCCGGACGCGGGACGCAGGAGGGACGCGGGAGGGACGGACATAGCCCGAGCATAAGATGCTTCGCATCTAAAAACGAAAGCAAAAAAAAAAATACAACGAGAGCACAAAGTAGAGTTCACTTCTGGCACCACTTCCACCACTGTTGGAGCCTTGTCTTTGTGGTAGCAGCCTTTGCGTTTCTGTCCGTCAGGGCCAGCGCCTGAGGGAGGTGTAGTGGCATCTGGCGGGCGGGGTGAGAGTTTTTGGCATTGCAGCACCAAATGTTCCACTGTCTCCTGTTCCGCTCCGCACGCTCTACATAGAGTCGAATCGAACATTTCGGCTCGAAGCGGCTGCGGTATGCTAGCGTGCGAAGCGCTCCCGCGCGCGCTTCGAACAGTAGCCCACTTCCACCACTGTTGTCGTACAAAGATTTCGGGGCAATGGCCTCTTTGTATGTACGGTAGAGCTGGATTGTATTCTTTTGCTGCAGCGACATTTGCCATTGTGCGTTCTCCTCTTCGCGTATCCGTTTTCGAACTGCCGCGGTAAACTTGCGCTCCGTGTTCTCGAGTGTTGAGTGATCTAACATTCCGTACTTGCGTCGAAGAAAGTAGACTATGTTTAACCACTGCGTTCTGAGCCCCACGAAGTGCAGGTAGCGGAACATGCGACGAACCCACCGGTGATCATTCATGAAGCGTAAGCGTCCTTCATAAGCGGTCTTGCTTGTTGCTTCCCTTGCCTCATACGTTGACCAACCTACGTCTCCCTGGATGGTCTCCACTGCGACCCCTTCCATGGCAGCCTAATGCCAAGCGACCCACGTCCCTTTGGCCTTGCTCCAGCCACTCACGGGTCTTGCTTGACAGGCATATAATGGCGTTCGCAAAGGTCAGACATGGGACATGGACCGATTTCCACAGCTCTCGCACCAATACATATCTGTTGCAACCCCAGAGGCTCCTCCGGCGCAGAATGCAGCTCGCGCGCTGGGAGGTCTGTCGCAATCCATCCTCGTGCCCCAAGAATTGGCCTTCATCCACGCCTAAGGTCACACCCAGATACCGGTACTCTGTTGAGAACGGCAGTTTGTCTCCGTTTGGAAGTTCCAACGGAATGCTTGTATCCACTTCCCCGGCAAATTAGACAACAGCTGACTTTTTTGGGGTTGAACTGAAGGCCTAGGCCTGCCAAATGTTGAGCTGATACTGTCACCAACTGCTGGAGCTGATGTCGGTCTTCTGCCAGGAGCATAGGCGTGCGCAGGGTTCCCCTTCAGGGGGGCGAAGGCTCGTCGCAGCGCCCCCCTTCCCTATTAAGTCAATGTATGGGGCAGACTTCGCGCCCCCCCCCTTCTTGGGTGACTAGGGGGGCGGCCGCCCCCCTCTGCCCCCCCCTCGTGCGCACGCCTATGGCCAGGAGAACAATATCATCTGCAAACACCAGCCCCGCTAGTGTCCATACTTCGGGCTGCCCTTCCGACAGGAATTGCATCTTGAACCCAATGTTGGACTGGATGAGGGCACTTTCTAAGCCTGGTGCATACAGCATGTATAGCAGCGGCGAGAGTGGGCACCCCTGCTTGAGTCCTCTGCGGACTGTTACTGGCTCAGAGGACGTATCTGCCAATCGTGCTACCACCGAGCTATCGGCATAGAGGCGACGTAGGAGGTCTGTCCATTCTTGTGGAATGCCCAGCTCGGTCATGCGCCGCAGCATTAGGTCGTGTGGAACGCTGCCGTATGCCTTCGCAACGTCTAGGAAGCATGTGAGCAGACCACGGGATTGTTTACGCGCCACCTCAATGCATTGGGTAACTACGAAAAGATTGCCCTCCAAGCGTCGGTTTGGGCGGAAGCCATTTTGGAGTTCCGTGAGGTGCCCGCTGTTTTCGGCCCATCCACTCATCCACGTTTTAACTACTTGTGCAAATAACCTGTATAGCACACTGGTCACAGTTATGAGCCTGTAGCTGCTGAGGTATCCGCTGTCAGCACCTTTCTTGGGGACTAGGCATACGCGGCTTCGTAGCCAGTCTGCGGGAATGGGGTTTCCCTCAATAATACCCGTGAGAATAGCAGCGAGATGTTCTCTCGCTATCTTTCCCAGGCGCTTTACCAGACCCGCGGGTATACCATCCAGTCCTTGTGCTGTCTGTGATGCTATTCGCGCTAGGGCACGTTCTAGCGCTACTCGTGAGACCTTCCATTCACGATCCTTCACTTGGGCCTCTGCTCGGGCTGATGTCATATGCGCCACGGTCCCAGCGGCTGCTACAGGAGCAGGAGCTCCGACAACGTTCTGGCCGTAGTCGGTTATTCGCTTTTTGACATCGGAGACCGGTTCTCCTGTCTCCTCGTCTCGTAGGGTTGGTCGTGATGGGCTCTTTCTGTCTAATGCCGATATATACCTCCAAAAGTTCTGGATTCCACTGCGACCTCGTGTTGCGAGCTCCTTGAGTTTCTTGTGGTCGCTTTCCGCGACCTTGCGTTGCACGAGTTGTTGCATATGTCGCTTTAGCTCAAGGTACTTGTGCCACGCCTGCTCGCAAGCTTCAGCTGAGAGGTGCCGAATGGCGCTGCGGTGCTCTCGATTTGCTGCACGTCTGGCTTCCAAAGCAGCCTTCACCTCGGCAACCCACCATGGTTTACGATGAACACCTTTGCGGGAGTTTACACGAACCTCATGTCTGCCCATTATGTCTTTGAGTTCTTTGACGAACGCTTCGTACGTGACAGGGCCGTCTGGGTTGCAGTGTATATCGCTCGCTTCGAATTCCTCAGCGATTTCATCGTAGGCAGCTACTGGTAGATACCGCCTGGCTGGGCTGCGGTGTCCGCGTTGAGGTCTGTGGTAGGCCGAGGGCGTGAAAGTCAGCTTTATTCTATTGTGGTCGCTTCCCACACTGTACTGACCTGCTTCATCGACATGTACTCGGGCGATGTGCATCGCGCGCCAGCTTGCTCGACACTAGGGCATAGTCGATACATGACTGACTGTTTCGGGCACACCATGTGACCATACCCTCACAGTCGGGTCAGAGGTTAGTCACTTCCAGTGATAGGTCTTCTGCCAATAGTACCAGAAGTGATCCATTGACATCCTGGTGCGCATCGAGCGATTGAATATGTCCATTAAAATCCCCCATCAGGAGTACCTGTTTGCCCTCCGCCCAGCGGATCACATCTTTTTTTATACATTCAACAATCTGGCAGTTCCCAACGTCTCCAACGCGTGGGACACCGAGGTACACCACTCCAACAATCACTGGCACACCCAGAAGTTCATCAGAAACCCACATGTGTTCGTTGCAGGACCCTTCCAGCCTGGTCCAAGTGGTATTGCTGCGCCACAGCACACCCACGCCTCCTCCTTTGCGGGATCCCTCCGTTCTGTTGCAGCCTGCCCAATGCCAGTCTGCGTTTTGAGGTGGCTCCTCAAGGTCTCGGAGATGTGTTTCGGCCACTGCAAATAGGGTGAAGTTTTCCGCCTTGATAGTCTGGAACAGTTCTTCCCACCTTGACATCGTTCTCGCACCATGTATGTTTGGAAGCCTATATTAACTCCAGGTGTATGTTTGTGTCTTCTTGGGCGTCGCCTACGCCTTATTGGCGCACCCTCGTGGCCATCACGAGGTGATGCCGCACCAGCTCCCCCTACAGTGTGATACATAGTATTTGGGTCGTCTGGGATGTTCCATGGGAAAGTTGGAGTCTGTACCCATGTTAGCAGTCCTGGCAGCGGCAGAGATGGATGCTGTAAGGTCACATGATGAGGTAGCGTGCTCCGCTGTCCTGCTGTTGCCGTCGGGAGGGCTTCTCCATCCTTCGGCGTATTCCGGCTGTCTTTCGACCTCCGTGGACTTTTCCGGTTGTGGCGTCGTGGTGTCTGCGGCCTGGGTTGCTTGTCGCCGCTGCGGCGCTGTTCTAAAAAAGCTTGAGCCACGGTATACTGATTTTCATGGCCTCGTGGTGATTTTCTCGTGGGAGAGCGCGCCTGCATGGCGCGCACTCCCACGGCAACCAAAAGAAATAAAAGAAGTGGAGAGAGTAGCTCACTTGGAGCATGCTAAAAGCGAGGAAGCGTCTACTCTTTGGTGTGAAATCCTTTCGAGAGATGGCGCTCGTTTGTTTTTGACAGACATTCGCGAAAAGGAGAAGACCGCGCCTAGGATATTTTGGAGCCACCTAAAAGCGCTAGCTAGGAAGTCTGTCACAATGCAACAACATATGGTAGATGAAGGAGGAAATCAATTGGAAGGGTATGAAGCGCTAGGTTACATCCGAAAGATAACAGCCTTTTCGTTTAAAAAGGTCGCCCAGGGGATTCCCCCGATGAATAAAAGTACTCAAAGGAGTGCAACCGACGAAGATGTAGTACTAGAGAATTTAAATTGGAAGAAGGCCGAAGGAAAAATTCCTAAGCGCACTACTCCGGGCATATATGGGGTTCCCGTCAGCCTCATTAACGAACTAGGACATAACACGAAAGAAGCACTGCTGAAAGCCGTAGAAAAGTGCTTACAGGAGAGGGAAATACCAGACAGTTGGCGAAAAAGTGAAATGAACTTAATCTATAAAGGCAGGGGAGAAAATGATAACATTCGCTCGTATAGACCGCTAACCATTACATCGGTGCTATTCAGGTTGGCGATGCAGGCAGTAAAATTAAAAATAGAAGCGTGGGTAGAACTTGGGAGAACTTCAGAATGGATTTCGAATCGACAGGCGGTTAGACGATAATCTGTTTGTTCTTACCCAGTGTATAGAAATATCTAAATAGAAAACAGGCCCTTATACGTAGCTTATCTAGACATCACTGGGGCGTATGACAACGTTAATCAGGAAATTTTGTGTGGATATATTGAAGGAAGTGGGCATAGGTGACGACTGTATACAGCTTTTGAGGGAGATATACCGAGAAAATACAGTTTGTATAGAATGGGAAGGAATAAGTAGCAAGGACAGCGTTGAAATTAGCAAGGGGCTGAGACAGGGATGTCCTTTGTCCCCGCTGTTATTCATGCTGTACATGGTGAGGATGTAAAAAAGCGCTAGAAGGTAGCAACATTGGATTTAATTTGTCACACAAACAGGTCGGCACGATGGTTGAGCAGAAGCTTCCAGGTCTATTTTATGCTGATGATATTGTCTTATTTGCGGACAGTCAAGATGATATACAGCGACTGCGGAAGGGAATGCGAGGCTCTAGGACTAGCATTTAGTGCAACAAAATGTGGATTGATGGTATTTTATGATCACGAAGACCATGCGGTCTTAATACAGGGCCAAGAAATACCGAGGGTAAGCGAGTACAAGTACCTCGGAGTATGGGTAAATGAGGGGGGATAGATATATGGAGGTACAAGAGAAAGCATCGGTAGCAAAGGGAAAGAGGAATGCTGCAATTATGAAGCACAGATCTTTATGGGGGATACAATAGGTACGAGGTGCTCCGAGGGCTGTGGAAGGGTGTGATGGTTCCGGGGCTTACATGTGGGAACTCAGTGGTGTGCATGAAGTCAGAGGTGCAATCAGGAATGGATGTAAATCATAGGACGGTGGTACGCCTCGCGTTGGGCGCTCACGGGAAGACGACAAATGAGGCTGTAAAGGGTGATATGGGATGGACAGATTTTGAAGTGAGGGAAGCTGGAGCAAAATTAGATTTGAAGAGAGGGTGAGGAAAATGAAGGAGAGTAGATGGGCAGGGAAGGTTTTCAGGTATTTGTATAGAAAAAGCGTCGACACGCAGTGGAGAAAAAGAACTAGGAGGCTCACCAGTAAATATACGGCTAGCAGTGTGGGAGACATGGCAACAAGGAGCATTAAGCGAAAAGTCAGAGAGGCGGAGAGGACTTATTGGATGACAGCGATGGAAAAGAAGCCGGCTCTCAGTGACTACCGAAAGGGAAAAAACGAAATAAGGAGGGAAAGGCTTTATGATAATTCAAGGGGAAGCGCTTTACTGTTTGAAGCAAGGTCGCGCTGCCTTAGAACGCGTAGTTATAAAGCGAGATTCAGTAACGAAGAAGAACAATGTACATGCTGTGGGGGGAACTAAGGAAACGATGGAACATGTACTGTCTGAATGTGGCGATATTCACCCAGGTATACGGGTGGGCACGAGTCTACATGAAGCCTTGGGTTTTAGGGACAACAATGGAAAGCTGAACACGTCCGCGATAGAAATAAGTAAGAGACGGTTAAAGTATTGGTGGCAGAAAAGTAGAGATAACGTACAAAAATAAATTATGGGGAAAAATAAGGTCATTCTGCCTTAAGAGGCAGAGAGATGGACCGTGAATTTATATTTTTTTGGTATAATAACATAAATTTAATCAATGTAGATAAGGCATTAGGCCAATATGAAACAAGAAAGCTTTTTTCCCCAATTTTTTTTTTTTTTTTTTGAGCCTGGTGGCAGTCATGTCACCGCCACGTTATAAAGGGGACGCTCATAGCATCCATCCATCCATCCACAACAGATGCGCGAACTTCGTTCAGAATGAATGGTATTCTGTGGGTGCTTGGGAGAGGGGGTGTGACGAGTTTAGGACATTTTTTAGAAAAAACTGAATTTTAGATAGAAGACGAAAGTGTGTCGTGTGTGGTGCGCGGCTGCGCCGCTCCTAAGCCATAAGCTTAGGATCTACATCTACATCTACAGCCGCTCGTGAGCGGGGGGCGAAGAAGAGAAGATTTGGAACGCTCGAGCAGCAAGTCGGGCCGAGGCAGCCGAGCAGGGAGTGGCAGACCGAGGGTCGTGGCGGCTACCGGTCCGTTGCGGAGCCCTACCTGTTACGGGTGGACTGCAGCCAGACTCGGACGACGAGCTACGCCAGGCGACGACGGTGCTTGCGGCCACGGTCTAGACCTGCGGGCGAGTCGGCGACGACGTGGGTCCGCCGATCCAGGAAGCTGAGGCGCGCTGGGCCGGTCTACCGATGTTATCGGGCGTGGCAGAGCGCGGGTCTGACCATCCACCTCGCAGCAAAGCGGCCGTCCCAGCAACCCCGTAGCGTCGTACTTCATGGGACACAGCGACCCATCGGACCATCGCAACGACAGCGACGACGTGTGAGTGGTTCCCGTCGAGTGACTGGTGCGCGAACTAGATACGCTGCGTTAGGGTCGCGAGAACCGGACGCCGCATGTTGTAGGAATGCAGACGATTGGACCGGCAGGGATTGTGAGTGCATTTATGTAATTGCTCATTTATGAATCTATGTCCTTGTTATATAAACGTCCTGTCTTTGCCTACGTCCCATCCCTTGTCGATTGAGCGCCTGGGCCCACACGAACCTCTCATAACATCGGTAGACCATCGGATAACATCGGTAGACCAGCCCAGCGCGCCTCAGCTTCCTGGATCGGCGGACCCACGTCGTCGCCGACTTGCCCGCAGGTCTCGACCGTGACCGCAAGCACCGTCGTCGCCTGGCGTAGCTCGTCGTCCGAGTCTGGCTGCAGTCTACCCGTGACAGGTAGGGCTCCGGAAGGACCGGTAGCCGCCACGACCCTCGGTCTGCCACTCCTGCTCGGCTGCCTCGGCCCGACTTGCTGCTCGAGCGTTCCAAATCTTCTCTTCTTCGCCCTCACTCACGAGCGGCGCCGCCGCGCACCACACACGACACATTTTCGTCTTCTTCTATTTAAAAATCAGTTTTTTCTAAAAAAGGTCCTCCACTCGTCACAGGGGCGACCGCTTTTCGACGCACTAGTTGCTAGGGCAGCCGAGCGGCGGTGGCGCCACCATGCCGGTGCACGAGGCGGATAGCCGTGCCTTGGCTATCTTCTGTTTGGCGATTTTCACTGCCGCCTCGGCGAATCCGTTGGTCTGTGGGTACTTCGGGCTTGATGTCACGTGTTTAAATCTCTACTCCCTCGCGAATTTTGAATACTCGGATGTATTGCAAGGATGAAACTGCGGCCCGTTGTCGGTTACAATAGTATCTGAAAGGCCGTGGCGCGCGAAGATTGATTTCATCTTCTGTATGCTTGTTGCAGGCCGCTCATCTTCGAGGAGTGCAATCTCGAAGTAGCGCGAGTAGTAGTCAGCCACTAAGAGATATGTGAAACCTTACGCGCAGAAAAGATCGACACCGAGTCGCTGCCAGGGTCGCTCCGGAAGTGCCGTTGGCATTAACGGTTCGCTCCTTTGTTGTCGATGCTCTATGCAGTTGGGACAATTTTCTATCAAGTCTTTGATGTCTGTAGTGATCCCAGGCCACCAGCACGTCTGTCGGGCAAGTCGCGAGCACTTGACTTCTCCCTCATGTCCCTTGTGCAAGGCGTTCAGTGTTGCCTTCCGTAAAGATTGGCGAATGATAAGCCGTTTGCCCATTAACCCTTTGATGGTTTTCGCCGTACATGTACGGCAGCACCTAACAGTGCCCAAATGGTTTTCACCGTACATGTACGGCACGGCCTTTATCTTTAAAACGCGCGCTTGTTTCGATCATTTCTCTCTCTTGGCATGTGCTGCCACACTTCAGGAACACGTGGAATTTTTTTCATGCGCCGATGTTTCTCCGATGTTTTTTTGTTTCGCTTCGCAAAGCGGCGCTCCGGCATCCGTTTGCGCACCCGAGCGCGTTCGCGGTCCGGCTGGTTTAAAATGCGCGCCTTTTTCTATCATTTTTCTTGCTTGGAATGTGCTGCCATGCTTCAAAAAACTGTGAAATTTTTTCATGCACCGGTGTCTCTCCGTTGTTGCTTTTTTTATGCTTCGCAAAATGGCACCGGCTATCGCTTGCGCATCTGAGCGCGCCCGCGATGCGGCTGGTTTAAAACGCGCGCCTTTTTCGATCACTTTTCTTGCTTGACATGTGCTGCCACGCTTCGGAACAAGTGGAATTTTTTTCACGCGCCGATGTCTCTCTGTTGCTTTTTTGCTTTCCAAGGCGGCGCGGCGGCCTTCGCTTGCAAACCCGAAGGCGCGCATGTGATGCGGCTGGTTTCGGTTTTGTCCTTCGTTGGCGCTTCTCGCGCTCGCAAAGCTGATGGTTGTTCGGTTTCTAATCTCTCAAGGGGTGAGCGCTTGTTACTCTCTCGTTTATGGCTCCTCGAGGTGCGATTACATCTGTTTCGGGAGGCGCTAAATTACACAAACGACGCCGCCGTGGTTGAGTTTCCTGTTTCGGGAACTCGGAAAAACTAACTCCGTCTCGTTGGCGATAAGACGAAGGATTATTATAGCTTTTTCACTCGTTTTGTTTTCCGGACGGGCGCACAACCCCACAGTTTTCTTCCGTGCGCTCAGTCACGCTATTTGCCTAGGCTACGGAAGTGCCCCAATGGACAACAAATATCCTGACGACGTCCGAAAAAGAGCCGAACGTCCTCGTCCCAGAACGGAGGTTCACCGGCCGTACAGCGGACGGCTAGTATCGGATGTCCTAAAAACACCTTCCGACAGACGTCTGAAGGATATAGCAGATGGACGTTTTCAATAATCCATGCGCGCGCATCAACCGGACGTCGACAGGAGATTGCCGTGCGGACATTTCAGTGCTGTTTAGATCTAACCCGCAACACGATGGTTCATCTGGCAATGCGTGTATCTGATTTTGCAGCATATGGTAACCACCGCCAATTATTATCTTTGGGAAAATGTGTGATTGAGGAACAAAATAATTGGTTTCACATCGCAACGCGAGTGTACGTGCATGTAGATATATTACTATCAACAGTTGGGTAAGCAAATTCTTTTCAAGCCAAGGCGCTCATATGATAACGATGCTTCAAGCAACACGCTCGCGCAACTGCGACCGACAACAGGAGCGGAACGTAGGCGCGCAGTGGCGCGCACGCCAGCAACGCCAGCACGCATCAGCTTCGGCGGTACGCGGCACTTGTGTCGCTCATGTTGAAGCTTGTCCTTCCGCCGCAACGGTCGTGGTTGCCGCGGTGGCTCGATCGGCAAGCCGGCGGTGATCGTTGGGCGTTTTGTGTAGCGTTTCCAGCTTTTCTGTACGGATTACTGGCTGTTATCCAGCATCAAGTAACTGTGCTCATTCTGTGTTCCGCATATTTTCCATCAGTGTTTGGTGAAACAAACTCTCGTGTGTTTTCGCCGACGGTCGTGTCAACAATGGCCGGATCTGCTCGCCGCCTTCGTTGCAGCTAGAAAGCAGCTAAGAACGTCGCATAATCGGATAACGTTCTTCTTTCGGTAAGTGAAATTAGTGAAATGACGCCTGACTTTGCGTCATTTCTACTGGAACGTGTTAGAATTGTAATTGAAACGTTAAATATGACAGTTGTTTGCTGGTTGTTGAATCTTGGTCGAACGCGAAACTATACGGAGGACTCGCCGGTGCGAATTGTGAGCCAGACTGACTCGCCCGATTTTTGGTAATCTTGTTCGTCTGCGGCTTACAGACCGTGTGTGGGTGCGAGCGAGCGACAGGCCGACATAGTTGTAAGCAAGCATACTTACAACTATGCCGGCCTGTCGCTGACAGATGAAGTGCAACGCTTCTCCGTAGGCACCTCGCCTGTGATTGTTATTTATAAATAAATGACTTATTGTTATTTTTAAATACGATTGATTATTGTTATATGATTAATTGTTATTTATAAATACATGACAGTTTTATCTCATCTGTAATTGGCAATCTGTCTTATTTGTTGTAAGTCATACGTAGCTTACTTGCTTTTTGTTGTATGCAGCTTTTCTTAACTGCCGTTTGTGCAAGACATTGGGCCTGAGACCGCGCCAGCTCATGCGGAAGCCAGCGCAGTTTCTTTGACGAGACCTGGAGTGCATTCATGCGGAATTTTAGTTTACGTTGCGGCAGCAGTAATCAGCTGCACCTTGTGCGATCACCTTTTGTCGTATTTTGTGTCACAGTTGGTTAATTGTGCTTTATTCATTAATAAAGCCGCTTTTACAACATCATGAGATAATTTATTGTTGCAGATAAGCATGATTATTTGTGCGCCGTACACTGCTGTTAGGTCATACGCATTTTGTCATCGTCTCTTTTTTTAGAATTTGCCTTTAATTTTGCTTTTAACTCAGTGGATTACACAAATTCATGTGTGGCATACACGTTTGTGATGACGTCAATTAGCAGTGTTTGTGGTCTAAAGGTGGCACGATTTCCCTATCCAGTCACTACATTCTGTGTATTCAATATGCTATCTTTTTAATTAAGTTAGGTTTTATGCATTGATGCTTCATCAATTGATGTACATGATTTTACTAATAAAATCATTTTATCTACACGACTTTTGCCGGACGGGCAGATGCTCTTAGTCAGAAAAATGTATCTTGCGCCTTATTGTTTTGGCATGCTGAGGCCATTTATTGATGTTATTGATGTGTCCGCTCTCTTGCACAATCCAAGTGTCCCCGTAGGTATATAAAAATGCGACAGGAGGTCTTGTGACACAGCCTATCAACTATGCTATGATGGCTACTGCCAAATATTGTTTCTCAAATGCAGGGCCATAGCTAGGGGGGGGGTGTTGAGAGGGTCCTGACATCCCCCCGAAATTTTTTCATGCTTTAACTTTTCGGGTGATACTAAAGCATTTACATGCCTCCACATCGACCACCAGTCGCCGAAGTTGGCCGTTCTACACAAAACACCCCCTGCGTACGGCCCTGATCAAATGCAAATGCCACTAGGAGAGTTTTGTGCCAATTCAGGTACTTGCTCTCTAGCTATTCTCTCCCCTCATTTGCATATTGTGTTTGCCGTCATTCCACGAAGAGCGTGTTTGCAATCTACTAAACTGCTGAATAAATGTGCCTCTATATATTCATTATTCTAGATTCCGGCAACAAGATCTTCCCATACGCACAGTTACCATGTGCATATAGTTTGACTTGTGCTAACATGTTAAACGATGATTTATGCTCATGAAATAAATGACTAAATGCAACCAGCGAAGCGAGGGATAAGACAGGCTCTCGCCGAGCCTGAATCCTGCACAGCAAGGCAGGCGGATATGTGCAATGCGCGTTCCACTGACTGATGCCCATGTAAGTAGTAAAGTGGGCTAGTTGCAGTGGTATCACTACACTGAAAATACAGTGCAAAAATGGAGTCGCAAACACACGTGAAAAGTGAAAACACAAACTAGCTCTTCTTTGTGTCCTTACTTTTATTGTGTATTTCCGTCTCCATTTTTATGCTGTATTTACAATGAATCCATTGATGCACGAAGTCCACAGAAAGTCCACTGCCTCACTTGAAATAAACGTTAGGACATCCCGCGGTCGTCTGTTGGACGTTACAAAACAAGGTTACAAAATTTTCATACGTCCGAACATATCCGAATGTCCGGTTCAGACGCCCGGTCGGACTAATGCGGGATGTCAATTCCTTTGCTCCATACAGTCCTGCGGACGTCCCGTAGGACGTCCCACGGAATTTCTCGTACATCCGCCGGATGTACGTCATGTCCAGAAAAGTGGTCCGATAGACGTCCCAAAGTTATCGGTTGCCCATTGGGGCTCGCCGGTTGCTCTGGTGCTATAGGCAGTCGAGCGGCGATTCTTCCGATGTGGGCTATTCCCCAAGTGCCGAATCTGATTCATTGGATGCCATTTCGTCAGGCGAGGATTTATTTACGAGTTCAGGCTCGGACGATGATGAAGGAGCGACATCTTGAAAGCGTGCGCGGTGAGACGATCCGGATCGGATCAAAGGTGACATTTTCCCTAGTGTTTAGTGTTAGAGGAAAAGCATTTTTTACCGGAAAAGCACTCTGGTGCGCTTATTTTTGTATGTCTGCGAGCTATGTTTATTATAATGCATAATTTTTATTTATAAGAAATCGTAAAAGTGTTTTTGTTTAGGATTTTGCTTGATGTTCCTATGAATAAACCATGTGTATGTAACAACACAAAATGATTTTTTTGTCACTTTACGGTCACGAAAAAAAAATTTTGGACAATTTTTTTTCTTAAATAGAATGGTCTGAAGAATTTATTTCAGCAATAAAAAAATTACACATTTCTGGCACACATTTCGCGAAAAAATTCGACCCTGAAAGGGTTAATAGTGCGCCGTCGTGTACTGTGAGCTCATGCTTAAATTGCCAGTACTCACGGCAGACTTTCGGAGTCTTACTCTTATGCGTTGGCCGCCCGTTTGTCGTAAATTCTTCTATAGCTTTACATGTCGGATCACGTACGCTTCTGCGCCATGGCAACTTTCTCAAGAAGGCCTGCCACCTCCGACGACAAAAGGCCCACTACGACACTTGCGTAGGTTGATACTTCGCCTGAGATATCCCCGGAGTCCTGCGTTGCGAGTGGTTGACGAGAGAGAGCATCGGCTGTGATGAGCTGCTTGCCAGGTATAAACGTGGTCTCGTAGTCATACCGCATCATGCGCAGACGAAGACGCTGAAGTCTGGGTGTTAGGCTGTCGATGGGTTTAGTGGAAAGGATGAGCGCCAAAGGCTTGTGATCAGTTTCTATCTTGAAATGAAGACCGATAAGGTAGTCCCTGAATTTCTCACATGACCATGTTATTCCGAGAGCTTCTTTCTCAATTTGAGAGTAGCCTGCTTCAGCTGATGTCAACGTTTTTGAAGCGTACGCGACTGCCCGCCGATTGCCGTGCCTGTCTTTTTTGGAGCAGAACTGCTCCCAGACCGTAGCTTGAGGCGTCTGATGAGACGATGAGTCTTCGCCTCGGGTCATAGAGATCTAGAACGGGTTGTGAAGTTAAGGCTTTTTTTATTTCTTGAAAATCCTGCTGCTGTGCGACGTCCCAGACAAAGTGGTTGGACTTGCGCAAAAGCTCTGTCAGCGGGTGTGCGATGTCACCGAAATTCGGAATGAACCGAGATACGAAGTTGGTTATCCTGAGGAAGCGCTTGATCTCTGTCACGCTGGTTGGCGGCTTCATTTTAACGATGGCTTCAATCACACCCTCGTCTGGACGCACGCCGTTTTGATCAATGGTGTGACCCAGAAACTTCACGGTATACTTCGGTAGAAGGAACACTTCTCTTTGTTCAGCGACACACCTGTCTTGAGTAACCGCTCGAGGACCAGGGCAAGACGCTCGTCGTGGGACTGCTTGGTCTCTCCCTTGCTCCGTGGTCTCTCCCCACACTAGCACGTCGTCTATGTCGCACACGACTCCTTTCAAGCCCTCGAGTACGTGACTCATCATCATTTGGTAATGCTCCGGAGCTGATGAGATTCCAAAGGGCATCCTGTTAAACTTATATATATCTCCCGAAAGGAGTGATTAACGTGGTCAGTTCGGATGACTTTGGATCCACCTTGATTTGGTAAAATCCCGAGTACGCATCGAGTTTCGAGAAATACTTTGCTCCTCCGAGAAACCCCAAGGTGTGTTCTACGCTTGGAACGGGGTACACGTCGCCATTTTTCTTGGGTATGACGACTATTGGCGCGCACCAAGGAGACGGAGCTTGGACTTTTGTTATCACTCCTTGACTCTCCAGCTTTTTCAGCTCAGCCTCAACAGCGTCGTGCAGCGGGATGGGAATGCGCCTCGGAGAGGTTATGGCGAAAGGCACAGCATTTGGCTTTAGTCTGATGGTGAAACAATGCTCGATTTCACCGAGGCCAGAAGAGTTGCGAATATTTTTCGAGTAGAGCGTCAGAGTTCCGTTTAACTGAAAAATCGCTCACCCGTCTTAATATGTCGAGCTTCTCTATGAGGCCCAAGCCCAGAAGTGGCTCGCTGAGGTTTCGGGCAACGTAGAATCTCTCCGAGGTGGTTGCTCCCTTTTAAACCACAGTTGCTTCGATCATGCCTAGCATGTCTAACTGTTTGTTAGAGGGCCCGATGAGGAATTTATCAGACTCACGCAGCGGCGCTGCTGAGCTGAGGTTGAGGTATGTATTCTCCGGCAGAGCTGATACATCAGCACCAGTGTCCATTCGGAACTGCACCTCCTGTCCGTTGACGCACAACTGCGTTCTCCACGCGGTCGTTCTGTTGCTTCTTATCGCTCCCAGGAAGCTCGCACTTTCTGGAGGCGTGCTTGATTGGACATGAAGCACGCGTGATGATCGGCATACAGTGGCGAAATGTCCCTTATTGCGGCACTTCTTGCAGTACACTTTTGACGCCGGACATTCTTTTCTGGGGTGCGTTTCTTGTTGACCACACCAGCTGCACGAACGCTGAGCCTGTGATTGCCCAGATGGTCTGCGCTTGGTGTCCACGCGTCGTGGTTGGCTAGTTGTATGCAGACGATCGATGGCAGGTGCTGCTTCTGTGGAGCCGGCAGCATTAATATGCGGTTGCTGCTTGAGGTCCCTCCTTCCCGCGTCCCACACCACCACAGCACATGGGCGTCCCCTCTCCCTTCTCTCTCTCCCCCTCCTACGCTCAGCCCCTTTCTCTCCTCTAGGAATCCTCTACTCTACGGAGCGTCCCACACCCTCCACAGCGCATGGGCGTCCCCTCCCCCCTATCCTCTCCTACGCTCACCCCCTTTCTCTACTCTAGGAACCATCTACTCTACGGAGCAGCGCCCGCGCCCACATCCCCACAGCGCATGCGCGTCCTCTCCCCCTCTCTCCTCTAGGAATCCTCTACTCTACGGAGCGGCTCCGGCGTCCCACATGCCACACAGCGCATGCGCGTCCTCTCCCCCTATCTCCTCTAGGAATCCTCTACTCTACGGAGCGGCTCCCGCGTCCCACACCCCGACAGCGCATGCCCGTCCCTTACCCCTCTCTCCTCTCCTACGGTCCCCCCAGTCCTCTCCTCTAGAAATGCTCTACGGAGCGGCGCACACGACAGGTGGTGCGACAGCTGCATACTCCGCTGGGGGGCGGAGATCGCGCGCTGTCATTTCGGAACTTCACGTGTCTCGCATGGGCTCCGCTGATTTCGCTAATTGCGCCGGGTTAATTGACTTTAATTAACTTGCTGGTGAGGATCAGGTAACATCAGACCTGTTGAAAGACGGTGGAGAGATTGTGTTAGAGAAACTGGCCACCCTGTATACGAAGTGTCTCTCTACGGGGACGATACCAGATTCTTGGAAGAACGCGAACATCATCTTGATCCATAAGAAAGGGGACGTCAAGGACCTGAAAAACTACAGGCCCATCAGCTTACTGTCCGTTGTCTACAAGCTATTTACAAAAGTAATTGCTAACAGAATTAATACGACATTAGAGTTCAATCAACCAAAGGACCAGGCAGGATTTCGTACAGGCTTCTCAACAATAGACCATATTCATACTATCAATCAGGTGATAGAGAAATGCTCGGAATACAACCAACCCCTATACATAGCCTTCATAGATTACGAGAAGGCATTTGATTCGGTGGAGACATCAGCAGTCATTCAGGCACTGCGGAACCAGGGCATCGACGAAGCCTATATAAACATAATGGAAGAAATCTACAGCGGATCCACAGCCACTATAGTACTCCATAAAGAAAGCGACAGAATCCCAATAAAGAAGGGCGTACGGCAGGGAGACACGATCTCTCCAATGCTATTCACCGCGTGTTTACAGGAGGTTTTCAGGGCCCTAGATTGGGAAGAGTTAGGGATAAGAGTTAATGGAGAGTATCTCAGTAACCTGCGATTCGCTGATGACATTGCATTGATGAGTAACGCGGGAGACGAATTACAGCTTATGATTACTGAACTGGATACGGAAAGTAGAAGAGTAGGTTTGAAAATTAATATGCATAAAACTAAAGTAATGTGGAACAATCTTGGCACAGAACAGCGCTTTGCAATAGGTGGCGAGACACTGGAAGTTGTAAAGGAGTACGTCTACTTAGGACAGGTAGTAACCGCGGAGCCGAACCATGAGAGTGAAATAACTAGAAGAATAAGGATGGGATGGAGCACATTCGGCAAGCATTATCAAATCATGAATGGTAGTCTACCACTATCCCTCAAGAGGAAGGTATATAACAGCTGCATCTTACCGGTACTTACCTACGGAGCAGAAACCTGGAGACTTACAAAGAGGGTTCAACTTAAACTGAGGACGACGCAGCGAGCGATGGAAAGGAAAATGATAGATGTAACCTTAAGAGACAGGAAGAGAGCAGAGTGGGTCAGGGAACAAACGGGGGGTTAAGGATATCATAGTTGAAATCAAGAAGAAGAAATGGATATGGGCCGGGCACGTAGCACGTCGGCAGGATAACCGCTGGTCATTAAGGGTAACTGACTGGATTCCAAGAGATGGCAAACGCGTCAGGGGGAGACAGAAAATTAGGTGGGTAGAAGAGATTAAGAAGTTTGCAGGTATAACGTGGCAGCAGAAAGCACAGGACCGGGTTGATTGGCGAAACATGGGAGAGGCCTTTGCCCTGCAGTGGGCGTAGACAGGCTGATGATGATGATGATGATGAATTGACTTTAATCGACTGGATTTCAACTCCACCGTGTCCGTAAACATCTCTGGACTCTGTTGACACCATTTTTGGCCCGGCTACCAAGTGAGTTCCGAATTTTCGCCGTCTACCGGAGAGCGCGGAGCTAAGCCTACTTGGCCTCGCCTAGGCTTCGCTCGAGTACGGCCGCGGCGCACAGCTGCGTCGGCCGCCCGGAGGCGCCGGCACCCCTCGGCGCCCGCCGCGCGCGGCTCCCCGACTCCGAAGATGGCCTCGGCATCATCACAACTCAACGTTGCAATGACCCACAACCGTTTTGCGGCCCTCGCCATGGAAGACATGGAACTTGGCGCCGACGAGAGCAACAACACCACCGCGCCGTCGAGGACGACGGAGGTACTCAACAACGCTGGCCGCACCGCCGTTGCGGTCCAAGGCAGCGACTTAAACCCGAGAGACACCGCTGGCTGGAAATTTACTGCAACGAAGCAAGTAAGTCAAATTCAACTCCAGCCTCAGGCTAGCAAGGACACTCAAAACAAGTCAACCTCGCAATTCAGCGAAAGTCAGGCAAAGAAGATCATAGCAAGGGTTACCAAATCGTCGCGTCTACCGGTAAACTTACCGAAAGAGGAGCAGAAAATCATTATGAGACCAAGAGGAGGGCTCTGCCTCGCAAGGCTCGAGGTCGACGTCATCCTATCAGCGGTAATTACAGCAGCGAGCGTTACCAAAACCGAGGCCATGGAAGACACCATTTGCACGAATCCTACGCAAAATATCATCGTGGTGAGCACACCAGATGAAGAGCGGGCAAACAAGTATGCAACCGTGCGCTCCCTGTTCATCGGGGGCAAAAACTACGAAACGTACGCCTACCGCACCGCCCCGCACGGAACGGCAAAAGGGGTTATCAGAGGCATAGCGCTAGACGCTACAGACGAAGAAATACAGAATGACATTGTGCACCCAGCCAACCCAACAGCGCTGGAAGCACACAGGATCGGAAGCACAGCGTCAGTGGTAATTTTATTTCAAGGAACCAAGGTTCCGAGAAGTGTCAAGTACGGCCCGTGCAGAGTTCCCTGTGGACTCTACAAGCAACATTACGATGTATGTAGAACGTGTGGGAGGGTTGGACATCGTGCCGATGTGTGTCCCACGCCGGAGATCAAGATTTGTTTCGCGTGCGGCGCACTGAATCCAGCACCCGATCACGCCGGGCAATGCAAGCCATGTTGCAAGCTATGCGGCGGAGCGCATGCCACGGGAACGGAGGGCTGCACACGCAAATATAAGGTGCCCTTTGTCGTCACCCAGCGCAGATGGGAGAAAAAGAACAATGAAAGACCAACACTATCACAAGCGGACTTCCCGGACTTGCCCCCACCTTCGCGAGGACAATGGAAACAACAACAAGAAAAGCAAGGCGAAAGGCCTGGAATTCAGAGAGGGCGGAACCTTTCGAAGAAAAGAGATAAAAGCCGAGGCCGCTCCGCGAGGCCGGGGAACTACCACACAAGAGAAGATGAACTTCAACCAGGGAAGGCAACCACCAGCGCGGCAGCTCAACCAGGCCCAAGCCACAAGACACCAAGAAATGGCTCACACTAACTCTGCACAAGACCAAATCAACAGAGCGCTGCGGCAAGAGAACGAGCAGCTGAAGAGGAGCTTGGCCGAACTGAACGCCAGGCTTAACTCGTTCATCAATGCGCAGAACAGTCAAGCACCGAAACAAAGGGAGCACTCATCCCAGCAGCCAAAGGTACAGGAAGCAGCCCCGCAACCCCTGGCACCGAACCCACCGGTACCCGAGAAAGAAAAGGACAACATCGAAATGGAAGAGCAACCATGCGCGGAAAATAACACCGAACCCGAAACGGGAGAGGCAGACAGGTCTTGCGGACCGGCACCAAAGAGAAGGGCACTCGAGGGGAGCCCGAGAAAGGCGAATCAACATGAGACTGGACAGACTCGAGGAAAGGCAAAACCAACGGGAGGCGAAAATAGACCGCATGGACCAGGGGGTCGGAGCACTCGAGCACAAAAGGTAGACACATTTGAGCGAAAGGTTGACGCACTCGACCGGAAGATCGACATGATCATCCAAGCACTCGTTGCAGCAGGAATTATCCCACAACCAGCACTGAACCTAACAACCCATAATGGATAACGCACCAAAGAAAAATCAAGGCAACCACCACGCACGGAAACAACAAAGCGGGACACTCACAATATGGCAGTGGAACGCTGATGGCTTTCAAAAGAAGAAGGCACAGCTCCAACAATACATACTACAAGCCGAAGACGCACCGGACGTCATCATCGTACAAGAGACACTCTGCAGCGAAACACCAACACTACCAGGGTACAGATCATTTGCGAAACCCCCCTAGCGCCCAGGAAACGGGAACAAAGAAGGGAAGGGGAGTCTGCACCCTAGTAAAGAAAGGACTTATCGTAGTAGAACACGATCTCATGCCACGGAGTGCTATCGAACACGTGGCAACTGAGATCGTGGTCGGTAAACGCAAGAAGCGCACGAGCATCATGATAGTTAATCTATACAGTAACCCAAGACAACGCAAGCAAAAGTTCAAGGCACTCATCCAGAAGACGAAGCAGATCGCGGGGGATAACATCAACATCATCGCGGGAGACTTCAACGCGCAACACAAGCTCTGGGGTTACCCCGAAATCAACGAAAAAGGAAAACACCTGCTGGACGACATGACAGAAATGGGCTACCAACTAATTAATGATTTGGAGACTACAACACGGAACGCACTAACGTCAACGCAACGGGACACAAACCCGGACCTGACATTTCTGGGCGAAACTACAAGACCACTCAGGGCGAAATGGAGGAATACCGAAGAAACACTGGGAAGTGATCACAAGATCCTCGAGATAGTGATCCCCTTTCGAGGCAACATCAAAGAAAGCAGACAACAACACATCGTGGACTGGCATGACTACAGACAGAAATTAGAAGCCAACGGCCCGGAAACCATAGAAGACATCGAGGCGTGGGCAAACCTGCTCAACGGCACGATCCAGAGCGCAACGCAAACGGTTAATACCGAGGCAGAAGGCGTGCAAATCGATAGCCGCCTAGCCCACCTAATGGAGGCCCGAAACTCACTCAAAAAGCGCTGGAAACAACAACGCCATAACAGGAAACTGAGGAAAAGAATCGCACAACTCAACGTGGAAATCGAAAAACACAGCAAGGTGGTCTGCCGGCAGCAGTGGCACGCCGTGTGCCAAGAAGCAGACGGCCAGCTGCACAAGGGCAAGACCTGGAAATTACTACGGCACCTGTTGGACGAACAACACACCAAGGGAACGCAACAATACATCCTCAACAGAACCCTACACAAGGCAGTCACGGAAATGGGAGAAGAAGAGTTAAAGAAACGCCTCAACACCAAATACCTCCCGGAGACACCGACGGATCCGTTGCCGATATACACCGGCGCGGACAACGCACCCCCTGGACAAGGATATCGAAGAATGGGAAGTGCGTGCAGTGCTCCAATCGATCAACTGCAAGTCGGCGCCCGGGATAGACCAGATCACTAATAAAGCACTACGAAATCTAAGTGATACGGCAATATCCGCCCTCACTAAATATTTCAACCGGTGCTGGAGAGACGGAAAACTACCGCAGCAGTGGAAGACCGCCAAAGCGGTCCTAATCCCAAAGCCAAACAAGCCACCGGGTATCGAAAACTTGAGGCCAATATCCCTCACGTCATGCGTCGGGAAGCTACTAGAACATGTCTTGCTGAATCGGTGGCAGCAATACTTGGAAGAAAACAACATATACCCGGACACCATGCTCGGTTTCCGGGCCAAACTCTGTACACAGGACGCAATGCTTCTGCTCAAGCACGAAGTAATGGACAACAAGACCAAGGACAACACGGCAGTGCTGGGGCTGGACCTGCAGGGCGCGTTTGATAACGTGCACCACTCGGCCATCCTCAAACAAGTGTCCCACCTTAACATGGGAACAAGATCCTTCAACTACATCAAAGACTTTCTGACGGATCGCACAGTACAAGTGATAGCAGGGGACCTGCAGCTCCCACCCAAACAACTCGGGAGCACAGGCACGCCACAAGGATCAGTGATATCCCCGCTGCTATTCAACCTTGTAATGATCGGGGTTGCCAACAAGCTCAACACCATACAGAACGTCAAATACACCATATATGCGGATGATATTACGATCTGGATAACGCAAGGCAGCGACGGACAACTCGAGGCAGCGTTGCAAGAAGCGGTGTCAGCAGTCGAAGATTACCTACAACACACGGGACTGAAATGCTCACCGGCAAAATCGGAATTGATGTTAATCACCCCACGAGGCAAGCGCTTCAAGGAGCAACCCGTAAACATCACAATCAGGACGGGCGATGGAGGAGAAATCCCCAAAGTTAAAGCACTTAAAGTTCTGGGCCTCCGGCTCAGGGACAAGGGCAGCAACGAAAAGACCCTAGTGAATGAATTACAAACGAAGATAGTACGAGCCGTCCGGCTCATCAACAAGGTTGCCACAAGACAACAAGGCATGAAAGAAAACAGCCTGTTGCGGTTAACACAGTCCTTTGCGATTAGCCACGTTGCATACGTGGCGTCCTATCACAACTGGCGGGCGGACGAAAAGAAGACAATTGACGCTGCCATCCGCAAAGCATACAAGAGCGCCATAGGGCTATACCATCACACAAGCACGGAGCACATGCTCGCTTTGGGCGTACACAATACGCTCGAAGAGATCATGGAGGCCCAACGAACAGCGCAGTACCATCGCCTAGCTCAAACCAGAACGGGGAGAGCCATCCTGAACAGGATAGGCATGGAAATACCACATACCTCACCGAGGGAAACGGCCGCCTTACCCCAAGACGTGATGCGCAAGATCCGGATACCACCTGTACCAAGACACATGCACCCGCAGAATGACCAAGAACGAAGAACGGCAAGAGCGGTGGCACTAACAAAGAGCCATCGCAACGATCCACACGCCTACTACGTGGACGTGGCCAAATACCACAACGTGAAGAACGCCTATACGGCGGCGATCCTCAGAGCAAGCACCGGGGGAACTCGTCTCCGCAGGAAGCATACGGTGCAGAACGCCAGCGCAGGCGGAAGAATACGCCATTGCACTGGCAATGCACACAACAGACTGTCGCACGATAATAAGCGATTCAAAAACGGCGGTCACCAACATTTCGCAAAACAGCGTATACCCCACCACGGCAAGAGCGCTAACTTCAACAGCACAGAATGGAAGACTGGCAACCAACGTCACCATCAAGTGGTTCCCGGCACACGCTGGCAAGCTGGACGAGTCGGTTGGTCCAAACCGCAGCGAGGAAGCAGACAGGGAGGCGCACGCGCTAACAAGACGCGGGCTCCCGTCATCGCTCCCCGACATGCGCGAAGCAGACCCGGCAGAAGCCAAGGCCGAGAACGCGAACAGCGAAGAATTTGCCATCACCAAGTACGGAGAAGTCCTGCAGTGGTACAGGGCAAACCGTAACAAGTATCCACCACCTCATCGGGACCTAACACGCAAGGAAGCGACCACCTTCCGACAGTTACAAGCAAGAGCAATTTGGACTCCGGTATGGGCCAGACACGTCTGTCCGGAAATATATCACACGGACACGTGCCAACGGTGTAAAAAAGGCACGGGCCACGCAGAGCCATATACTCTGGGAATGCTCGCCTCCCGCACCCAACACCCAAGACCTCGAGATGCCAGACAAGATCAGCAATAAGATTACCAGCACAGACCTCGAGACTCAACGGGCCGTCGTCCAACACGTCCTCGAGCTCCTAGACCGGCAGAAACCCGAAACGTCGTCTCGCTCGCGGGGGCAACGGATAAGGATGGACGAAGGTCTAGGACGAAGATACGGAGCATCACAACGAAGGCAAGATTACCCACAGAGACAAGATCCAGCACGTGCCACGTTCCCCTTGGAGCGCGAGGCGGCCAGTGCTCGCCTTCGGGCTTGTAGTACGGCCCCCGCCTCCGAAGGGCCAGCGGGCACGCAAGAGTCTCCATCCCTACCCCCTCCCCTGTTATGCCGGATCGAATCAATAAAGTTGTTCTCTCTCTCTCCGCTGGGGGCGCCACGGTAGTTCTGCGGTATGAAAATGACGGAGCGCGCGCGCCTCATTCTCTCTCCTGTGCAGCGCCGCGATGAGCGCCCGGACCGCTGCCGTGAAACGAGAGCGGCGACGTTCCTCCCGCTGCTTCGCATCCACACACGGTTCCCTTTTTTGATGAGCAGTCACTTGTCGACGTGAGGTATCGTTGCTCAAACTTCTGACACCATGTTCTATAGTGATGCGCTGATGAGTTGAATAATAAAATTGGTTTATTTAAAGTTCTAGCGCTACATGGCTGGACAACGCCCTATATGCGTCGTACCGCGATGCGAGTCGAGCGTCCAATGCCCCCAAGTAGATCACGCGCCTCCTGGATACTTGAAACCCTTGAAGCCGGTGCCACCTGAGACCCGAACTCATGACTCTCTCCACATACCCTCCGGCGCATGGCAACCGTAGGGCGTCTTCGAGGCCGTCCGCTGTTTCTATCGCGCGTCAAAGATGGCGCTTGTAAGCACACCGATGCACTGAGATGACACCTGACTGACCTGACACTACAGTTAATGGGATGTATACCAAAATTGGCATGACATAACATGACTGTATGACAAACATAAATGACAGCTCATAATCTCATCATGAAAATCTTGACATATGCTTTACTTGCCCTGGCGCTCTTGCAGCCATTTTGTTAACTTTATACACACGAAAATTTGTATGCCATGACAAGAGTGTATGACGAACATAACTGAGAAGTCTTAAGGTGCAAATCATGACACGCATATATGTAAGGCATGATTTACATGTCATGGTTTGCTTTGCGACGAGCCGTCGCCTAAAGTCCCTACCATCGCCCCCTCTGAAGGAGAACCCTGCGCACGCCTATGGTCACAACAGTGGCGTAACTAGATAGGACGGCGCCCATGGCAAGTATACTTCCACGCCCCTCATGATAGAAATTATTATTATTATTATTATTATTATTATTATTATTATTATTATTATTATTATTATTATTATTATTATTATAATTATTATTATTTATGTGCAAAAAAGCCATCTGGCTCTTTTGGGCAAGTGAATGAGCGATTTCTTGATTGATTGTTCACTAGAGTGGACTACAGCCGTCTTGCACGTCCAGGCATCGTACAAAACACCAGAAGTCCACAAGGTTGGAAAAAAAATGTGACAGAAGAAATGGACCTTGCCGGTCACTTCTCGTCTCGCTTTACACGAAATATGCGAAGTTCGTAAATTACAACCACACAAAAGAGAACGACGAAGTAGGCATGTAAACTGTTCTTATTGTTTTTGGCCCATCACCGTGAAATGTATTGTTCCAAATTATTTATTACGCACATCACATCTGCATACTATGCCTACATTTTTTTTATCAATGCTAATGATGCGTGGTGCGTTCGAAAATTTGTTCCGGCATACTCTGTTGTCGCATATATTATTGCCGTTTGCGACGCCAGTGCTAATTTTGATCGTGAGCAATGGTTGTAAAAAAACGCGTTCATTATATTTGAGATATAACATGGCGCACGCGCATTACGAAAGGAGCTGTCGCTCTCCGGTCACACTTTTCCGCCGTCGGCTTAGACCAACGGTCTCAAACACGCGGCCCGCGGACCTCTCGCCAGTGAACCGGCCACGGCCCGCACGTGACTGTCTTCGTCGCATCAACCCCATTTTTTAGATGTGAAGCATCTTATGGCGAAGCTTAATCCGGTGGTGGTGGTGTGCCGCGTGCCCACCCCCTTACTGCGCATGCGCAAACAGTTAAAGAAAAAATAAAAATAAAAAACCTCCTCTCCCCCTCTCTCTCTCCTCTAGGCATCCCTCCCCACGGCAACCACACCCTCACTGCGCATGCGCCTCCCTTCCTCTCTCCCCTCTTACACTTCCCCCCTCTCTCCATCCCTGCCCGCGGCGTCTAACTCCCCCCCTGCGCATGCGCGTCCCCCCCTCTCTCTCCTCTCCTACGCTCCCCCCCTCTCTCCTCTACGCATCCCTGCCCACGGCGTTCACACTCCCCACTGCGCATGCGTGTCACCCCCTCTCTCTCCTCTCCTCCGCTTCCCCCCTTCTCGCCTCGCGACGCCGACGCAGGCAGCGTCTGCTAGCGAGTTTATTGGTTGAAAAAACCGAATGCTCGCGCTGCACAACCGTCCACTGGCCATCCCGTATATATGGCAATGGATCTTGACCTCCAAGGTGGTGCCGGTGGAAGATTTCTCCTGTGCGTTGTTGAACAATAAAAATTCGCAGCGTGCGCGTTAACTAAAAGCGGAGTGCGGGTCTCTGTGTCCAGTCGGAGTCTTCTGTCTCTCATTGCCCATTAGCAGCGATTGGCATGTTCCAGTAGGAAACACTGCTCCATCACTGCCTGCTTTGCGCCTCCCCTGTTTTTCTCTCCTGCGCAACGCTGTGATGAGCGCCAGCGTCAACGCCGCCGCCAGTGTAAGCGTTAGCGCCCGCTGCTTCACATCTACACATGGTTCCCTTTAGCGGGAGATGGTGTAATTTTTCCTAATAAGTGCAGTCATGAGCTACACAGGCATGACTTGTCTAGAGCATTTCTTTCTTGAGGGAACCCCCTGCGGTCAACATGTGTTGATGCATAACCGTGAAGCAAAACTGTATATTTTGGAATCTTCGTCAAGATTTTAGTCATTTTGTAGGTAGATTTATGCTGTCGGAATTCCGGTGCCAAACCGCCTTCAGAAATGACCCATATATGAGATACGGGAAAGGTATTTCAAATGGCAATGTTAACCATTTGAAACATTAGCCTTTTTTGTGTGTTTTTTGTGCCCCATCCAGAGTCTATATCGACCAGATGACACTGATAGCCACCCTAACCAGCTTTCATGAGACGCTAGACGCAAAATCTTGAGCTCTATTAGCAGAAAAGGAAATCTCATTGTAGCTTACCGCCTCACTGAAGCCGACAGTGAAGTCGATGTTCCTGACCGCCTTCTCCCCCGAGGTAGTGGGTAAAACATGACCGTAGTGACATTTTCTGGTGTAACTCCCCTGCTTGGGCGTCCGATACGCACAGTTAGTTAGGGACCTTAAATGTACGTTAACGAGAAATATGAAGTTTACGTGGAATGAACAGGGGCATTGAAGAATGCGTGCAGTTCTGGTTGGGTGTGAAAAGATAAGTTATTAGTGGAGATAAAGCGGAGACCGAATATATCTTACTCAATTTATCTCGCCCCAGACTCAGTGCTAAAGAGATGTTGCGAATCTGATCGCTCTCAGCGAATTAGAAAGCGCCATCACACACCTTGCAATTGGCCGCTGCTTGGACGCGGTGCAGTGCAGCCGCGGCTTTCATGATTGACGCGATGGATGTGGTTGCAGATTTTGAACCTCGCAGCGATGATCTAAACATGGAAGCTGGATTGCATTTCATGCAGTCTGCAATGATTCCCCGAGCTCTCGCGGCGGCAGGAGCTCTTTCTGCGTACGAAGCCTGGCTCTAACCGACGAAAAGCGAAGCGTTGTTTTCGTCGACGGCATGCGAGGCGTCCGATTGCCAAATACTGTTTATGTACACGCGTATTTAATTTTTCGTTTTTATTGATGGCGTTTTCGTTTTGGAGAACTTGAGCAGAGGCGTCATGCCGTGAAGAGAGTCTCGGCAGAGCAGTGAAAGCAGGGCCATGCAGGGCCACTCAGTCCACCCCTGGAATGCGGCGCGCATCAGAAGAGCAAGTGGGAGGGTACCAGTGAAAAGAAATGTACCATGAGATCAAGACCATCGAAGCCCCATAGTTCTCAGCGAGACAGCGGCAGAACACGTGTGAAATCCAACGCAGAATCACCGCGAGGCTCGCTCGTATAAACGACGTGTCACTGGGGTCAGACTACACCTGGATGCTGTTTTTGCCAACGTGCTCACCGGCAGAAGCAAGAAAACAAAACAAAACGAATGAGGAAGATATAAAGATCAATCATCACCATCATCATCATCATCATCAGCCTGTCTACGCCCACTGCAGGGCAAAGGCCTCTCCCATGTTTCGCCAATCAACCCGGTCCTGTGCTTTCTGCTGCCACGTTATACCTGCAAACTTCTTAATCTCATCTACCCACCTAATTTTCTGTCTCCCCCCTCACGCGTTTGCCATCTCTTGGAATCCAGTCAGTTACCCTTAATGACCAGCGGTTATCCTGCCGACGTGCTACGTGCCCGGCCCATATCCATTTCTTCTTCTTGATTTCAACTATGATATCCTTAACCCCCGTTTGTTCCCTGACCCACTCTGCTCTCTTCCTGTCTCTTAAGGTTACACTTATCATTTTCCCTTTCCATCGCTCGCTGCGTCGTCCTCAGTTTAAGTGGAACCCTCTTTGTAAGTCTCCAGGTTTCTGCTCCGTAGGTAAGTACCGGTAAGATGCAGCTGTTATATACCTTCCTCTTGAGGGATAGTGGTAGACTACCATTCATGATTTCATAATGCTTGCCGAATGAGCCCCATCCCATCCTTATTCTTCTAGTTATTTCACTCTCATGGTTCGGCTCCGCGGTTACTACCTGTCCTAAGTAGACGTACTCCTTTACAACTTCCAGTGTCTCGCCACCTATCGCAAAGCGCTGTTCTCTTCCAAGATTGTTACACATTACTTTAGTTTTATGCATATTAATTTTCAGACCTACTCTTTTACTTTCCATATCCAGTTCAGTAATCATAAGCTGTAATCCGTCTCCCGCATTACTCATCAATGCAATGTCATCAGCGAATCGCAGGTTACTGAGATACTCTCCATTAACTCTTATCCCTAACTCTTCCCAATCTAGGGCCCTGAAAACCTCCTGTAAACACGCGGTGAATAGCATTGGACAGATCGTGTCTCCCTGCCGTACGCCCTTCTTTATTGGGATTCTGTCACTTTCTTTATGGAGGACTATAGTGGCTGTGGATCCGCTGTAGATTTCTTCCATTATGTTTATATAGGCTTCGTCGATGCCCTGATTCCGCAGTGCCTGCATGACTGCTGTTGTCTCCACCGAATCAAATGCCTTCTCGTAATCTATGAAGGCTATGTATAGGGGTTGGTTGTATTCCGCGCATTTCTCTATCACCTGATTGATAGTATGAATATGGTCTGTTGTTGAGAAGCCTGTACGAAATCCTGCCTGGTCCTTTGGTTGATTGAACTCTAATGTCGTATTAATTCTGTTAGCAATTACTTTTGTAAATAGCTTGTAGACAACGGACAGTAAGCTGATGGGCCTGTTATTTTTCAGGTCCTTGGCGTCCCCTTTCTTATGGATCAAGATGATGTTGGCATTCTTCCAAGAATCTGGTATCCTCCCCGTCGAGAGACACTTCGTATACAGGGTGGCCAGTTTTTCTAACACAATCTCTCCACCGTCTTTCAACAGGTCTGATGTTACCTGATCAGATAAAGATCAATATCTCACGGCAAATCACCGCTGTACGGCGTTTATGATCATTAAGAAATACGTGAAGGGGCGTTAGTACTATCGGCGTCAAATGAAACGCCAACAGCGGCAAGCATTAGCGATGGTCTAGTCGTCTAGTGCGCGCCGTCCAGTCATCACCGTGGACATGCGCAGTGCTGCTAAACAGGACTGATGCGCGCCTCATTTAAACCCCCCTATCAATGGTGATGACTGGACGGCGCGCACTATACGATTTCTAAGACTTAATAATAATAATAATATCTGGGGTTTAACGTCCGAAAACCACAATATGATTATGAGAGACGCCGTAGTAGAGGGCTCCGAAAATTTAGATTACCTGGGGTTCTTTAACGTGCACCTAAATCTAAGTACACGGGCGTCAAGCATTTTCGCCTCCATCGGAAATGCCGCCGCCGCGGCCGCGATTCGAATCCTGCGACCGTCGGGTCAGCAGTCGAGCGCCATAACCACTGGACCACTGTGGCGGGGTGATTTCTAATACTTGCCGCTGTTCGCGTTTCATATGAAGCCGATAGTACATGTATATATCCTCCCGTTTTTCGCAATTTTCTCGCTTGCTAAAGCTCAGTTCACAGCATTAATGGCATGAATGTGATCGTAATAGGATAATTTGCCATTGTAGTTGTACTTTCTGTACCTCTTTAGTGCTATTGTGCACGAGGCCCACCACTGAAGACACGGGCGCTGCAGTCGACATGCTGCGACGTTACGATCACGTGATGCCACCTTGCGTCCCGAATCCTTGCTCTAAAGGCGGGAAGCCCGCGGCCCGAGCGCGTTTTTTTCTATGAGTTTCCCCCTTCAATAAGCCTCGTTTCACAACTAGTTTATGTGCACTGGCATAGAAACAACAAGAACTTGGAAAGCGTGACCAATGTTTTAGGTGGTGCTGTGTGCCACAATTAGTGCACCGCGCATGCAAAAGAGCAGGGTGTAATTTCACATTTATGGTTTTACTTCAAGGATAACGAACATCACGACGCATGGCTGATAAAGCTAGCTAGAAGGGACATTGAGCCGAAGTCCCACGCACGTGCTTGCAGCAAGCACTTCCGAGAAGGCGATTTTCGTCTGCGGACTAACTCAAATGTTAATTTGGTGAGCGACAGTCAGTTCACACGTGACGCCTCCCTCTCCACGTGAAGATGCCCACACCTCGAAGTCTTCTAAAAAATTACTTTGTGGACGTCATTTACTTCGGGCGCCCCGTTTGGGCCCTCAGGAAGTCCCCGAGTGCATGTTAGGCGGACTCGGCTTGGCGCCCCCACCCAAGTGGCGCCCGGGGCACTTGTACCCCCCTTGCCCCACCCTTGTTACGCCACTGGGTCACAATCATGATCTGACACCATACTTTGCACACACTGACCTTTTCAAGCACTCCTTCTTCCCGCGAACCATTAGCGAATGGAATACGCTGCCTTCAAATGTTTTCCCTGAACGTGGCATTCCTGACTGAAAAATGCATGCATCTTTTTGTGTAAACAACATTGTTGATATTGCCGTGCTCGATTATGTCATCTCATTATTTCAGTTGTGTTCTTTACCTTTCTTAGCTTGAAACTCTTTCCAGAAATTTATCCTCTTTTTTTCTAGAAATGTATACTTAATCATCCTAGTTAGATTGTACTTGTTTTTCAGTAGTAATGTTTATTTTGACCTGCTGTATTCACTTTTTTCACTGTTCCCTCCTTGGTGTATACAGACTGCAGTATGTACATGGTATGTACTAAATAAAAAACTTCCCCATCTCCCGCTAAAGGGAACCATGTGTGGATGCGAAGCAGCGGGGAGATGGTTAGCTTGAGCGGGAGAACCTTCGCCGCTCCCGTTTCGCGGCAGCGGCCAGAGCGTTCATCGCGGCGCTGTACAGGAGAGATAATGAGGCGCGCGCGCTCCGTCATTTTCATACCGCGGAACTACCGTGGCGCCCCCAGCGGAGTATGCAGCTGTCACGCCACCTGTCGTGCGCGCCGCTCCGTAGAGTAGAGGATTCCCAGGGGGAGAGAAAGGGGGAGCGTAGGAGAAGAGAGCGGGGAGGGGACTCGGGAAGGAGGGACGGACGAAGCCCCCGCAAGCACATGCAAGCAAGATCAAGGAATGGAGTCAACCTGGGCGACAGACACCACCGGTAGTGCGTGTTATTCTTTGCTTGCGCCCACCACCTGCCTATAGCCATTGCTAAGCAACCACTCGTGCTCTCGGCCATGACTCTGGTGAATGTTGTAGTGGTTGACGGCCTTATTGTACTGCGGTTTTCTGGTTCGCATAGTGGGTGCTTCCCTACTTCATGAAAGTGACCGGACGCGGTACGCGGGAGGGACGGACAAACCCCCGCCATAAGGTGCTTCGCATCTAAAATAAAATATGTATATATAAACCAAAACTGGTGTTGTGTGACGTGACTGTATGACGAACATATATGACAGGAGGCAACAAGCTTGTAATAATGATATGCAAGTCATATATGTCATGACACGCTCATGGCGCGCTCGCTGCCGTTTCAATCACTTGATATACACTAAAATTGGTATTGGGCGACGTGACTGCATGACGAACATATAGATGACAGGTAGTAACATGAAAACAATGAATTGCACGTCATTAATGGCATATTTTACATCCCATGCTCATGGCGAGCTCGCGGTCGTTTCGCTCGCTTAATATACATCTAAACTGGTATTGCGCGACGCGACTGTGTGACCAACTTACGTGACAGGTGGCAACATGAAAATATTGACATGCACGTCGTGTGCATGTATGCCGCTCTTTGCTGGCTGCTCCGCATTTCATCGATTCCCCCGGTGCGTGGGATGTGCCGGATTCTTTTGTATTTTTAGTCTATTTTTTTTTTTCCTTTTTCCGTCTATATGTTTCTCTCTGTATTCCCTTTCTGTTTCTGTATTTCTCGCTTTCTTCTTCTTTCTGCCTATATTTTCTCTCTTTGATACTCTAGTCATATGCGTGCGCACGGGGGAGGGGGGCGCAAAGCCAGCCCCATACATTCACATAATAGGGAGGGGGGCGCGAAGTCAGCCCCATACCACGGCCGCTCGATGAAAACACACGGTGCGGCCTGCCGCGTGGAGTGGATACGGCGTGGCACGCCTAGTGCTCCGGGGTGCCGCCGTGGGACCATTAGTAGGGGAAAAGCGAGAGCGCCGGGAATATTGCGGCGGATCGCGGCTTGACAGCGCAACTGCTGTGGGCTTGTTAGTTTTGAAAGGTTTACGATAAGCTTGCTATACTTAATAACATTGGTAAGCGTCCCTAGCGAATGTGCGTCGGCGAGGCTTGAACCTATAACTATAGCATATGTTGGTTTTCTCTGCCAAGATTGTTCCACATTACTTTAGTTTTATGCATATTAATTTTCAGACCTACTCTTCTACTTTCCGTATCCAGTTCAGTAATCATAAGCTGTAATTCGTCTCCCGCGTTACTCATCAATGCAATGTCATCAGCGAATCGCAGGTTACTGAGATACTCTCCATTAACTCTTATCCCTAACTCTTCCCAATCTAGGGCCCTGAAAACCTCCTGTAAACACGCGGTGAATAGCATTGGAGAGATCGTGTCTCCCTGTCGTACGCCCTTCTTTATTGGGATTCTGTCGCTTTCTTTATGGAGGACTATCGTGGCTGTGGATCCGCTGTAGATTTCTTCCATTATGTTTATATAGGCTTCGTCGATGCCCTGATTCCGCAGTGCCTGCATGACTGCTGATGTCTCCACCGAATCAAATGCCTTCTCGTAATCTATGAAGGCTATGTATAGGGGTTGGTTGTATTCCGCGCATTTCTCTATCACCTGATTGATAGTATGAATATGGTCTGTTGTTGAGAAGCCTGTACGAAATCCTGCCTGGTCCTTTGGTTGATTGAACTCTAATGTCGTATTAATTCTGTTAGCAATTACTTTTGTAAATAGCTTGTAGACAACGGACAGTAAGCTGATGGGCCTGTAATTTTTCAGGTCCTTGACGTCCCCCTTTCTTATGGATCAAGATGATGTTAGCATTCTTCCAAGAATCTGGTATCCTCCCTGTCGAGAGACACTTCGTATACAGGGTGGCCAGTTTTTTCTAACATAATCTCTCCACCGTCTTTCAACAGGTCTGATGTTACCTGATCCTCACCAGCCGCTTTGCCTCGTTGCAATCCCTCTAGGGCTTTCTTTACTTCTCCTGTCAATACTGGTGGGATGTCAGATTCCTCTGGGCTATTATTGCTTCTTACGTTATCATCCTGACTGTCTCGGCTGCTGTACAGATCTCTGTAGAACTCTTCCGCTACCTCAACTATTCTATCCATATTGGTTGTGACCTTGCCTTCCTTGTCCCTTAATGCATACTGTGGAACAATCTTGGCAGAGAACAGCGCTTTGCGATAGGTGGCGAGACACTGGAAGTTGTAAAGGAGTACGTCTACTTAGGACAGGTAGTAACCGCGGAGCCGAACCGTGAGAGTGAAATAACTAGAAGAATAAGGATGGGATGGGGCTCATTCGGCAAGCATTATCAAATCATGAATGGTAGTCTACCACTATCCCTCAAGAGGAAGGTATATAACAGCTACATCTTACCGGTACTTACCTACGGAGCAGAAACCTGGAGACTTACAAAGAGGGTTCAACTTAAATTGAGGACGACGCAGCGAGCGATGGAAAGGAAAATGATAGGTGTAACCTTAAGAGACAGGAAAGAGAGCAGAGTGGGTCAGGGAACAAACGGGGGTTAAGGATATCATAGTTGAAATCAAGAAGAAGAAATGGATATGGGCCGGGCACGTAGCACGTCGACAGGATAACCGCTGGTCATTAAGGGTAACTGACTGGATTCCAAGAGATGGCAAACGCGTGAGGGGGAGACAGAAAATTAGGTGGGTAGATGAGATTAAGTTTGCAGGTATAACGTGGCAGCAGAAAGCACAGGACCGGGTTGATTGGCGAAACATGGGAAAGGCCTTTGCCCTGCAGTGGGCGTAGACAGGCTGATGATGATGATGATGTTGGTTTTATCTGAAGTGCTTGCTCGGGCGAGTCGCGATTTTTCGCGTCTTGTTTTCTCTCTTTCGTCGCCCTTGCGCTGTTTACCCTCGAATAAGTTCGTTTTGGTACAGTTATTTTTGCAAGAGGAGAGTCGCTCATTGACAAGTGCGGTTGTATTCACGAAAGTATGTCTTCGCGAAAGTAGTTGAATGTTTATTGCACATTGATATATAATATATCTGTTGGTGTTTAGTAGCTACAGAACCCTTAAACGTTGATGCACCCACGTTGGCGCGTGGTGACACATCTCCATCACGACAACCATAGGCGTGCGCACGAGGGGGGCAGAGGGGGCGGCCGCCCCCCTAGTCACCTAAGAAGGGGGGCGCAAAGTCTGCCCCATACGGCTTAACCCAGTAATTCCCAGTCCCAGAAAACGTAAAGAAAACAGGAAGACAAGTTGTAGGCTTGCATTTAAAACGAAAATAAAGGTGCAGACGCCATAAGAAAAGTCCGAAAAGCTTTTATTTGAAATTGCAGCTTGTTGCACATATGCAACGTTGGTCAGTAATGGAATGAAGAGTATAAAAGAGGTAAACGCTGGCTGAGCGCACATGATTTTTTTTCTCAATGCAAGGACAGAACAACGATATTGACTGGATTGTGCGTAAGTGTTCTAAGACTGGTGGAAGTGGGTAAAGCAATTACGGTCCTTATTCAGGCAGAGATATACCTGGCACTTTGAACAAGAAACAAAGATCTAGCCTCCTTTGCATGCCTTGCATCTGGTTCTGCGTTCGTTCCAAAGTGGCCAATGCTGTGTTCCGTCCTTTTGGACGTCTCGTGGTACTGCAGTGAGGACCTTCTAGACCAGGGGTCTCAAACTCACCTCAGCCAGCGGGCCGCAGTCACGCAATCAAGTCTCGCAAGGGCCGGGGCAGTGCGAAAGATAGAAGCAAGGGGGGGGGGGGGGGGTATAGAATTTGCTTGCAAACGCTGCCATTTGAAAGAAAATTTTCCCATATCTCATATAAAGGTCATTTCTGAAGGAGATTTGGTGCCAGGATTCCAACAACATGTCGATACCGATCTCCAAAATGACTCAAATCTGGACGCCGATTGTGAAATATAATTTTGTTTCACGGTTATGTTTCAAAACAAAGAGAACACATGGGATGCATCACGGAGACAATGGCATCTTATCAAGTATGTTCGAGAGCTACAGACCTGACTGGTCTAAGGCGCCTTAGACCAGTCAGGTCTGTAGCTCACGAACATACTTGATAAGAAAATTTTTAAAAAAAAATGTGGGGCGAAGACAGTCATGTGAGGGCTGCGGGCCGCAACCGAGAGCCTCGCGGGGCCGCATGCGGCCCGCGGGCCGCGTGTTTGAGACCCCTGTTCTAGACCATTAGATTTTCCTTAGATGGTCGTCCAGGTGCGCGCTTTCTGTAGAGCACCAATGCAGTGCATGACGTTTATGCATAAACCACGCATTCACTGCTGCCATTTTGATGGTGTGCCAGAATATGTACATGTAAGCGATAGCTATAGCACATCTTGTCTAGGAGGTCAACACCCCCCATTGACATATTGTACATTGGAACAATAGCAGGGCACTCAACTGGAATATGTGTCTTCTGCTTTTTTGTCCCACCTTTTCACGGCTGTTATTGGGTCATCGCCCACGCAATTGGAGATGAGTGTCACTGGCCTATTGTCGAACCACTTCACGGCAACCATGTTTTTCTCACCACATGACGCAACGCAGAAGTCCAGTGAGTCACGACCTTTTTTATTCATGTCTTTCTCGCTCATGAGCTTGCATGATTGTAATCTATTCTCTCGCACAGTGCCGATGTCTGAAATTTTTCTGCTTGTCAGCTCGCTTACCAGGTGAGGACTTGAAAAAAAGTTGTCACCAATGATGAGGTTGTTTTCACGGTCAAGGAGGCTTGAACAGAGCTGGATGACTACTACCGCCCCCCAAGACCAAGCTCATATCCACCTTGATCCCCGTAGAAACCCTTGCTAGAGGCTGAGTACACGTCGAAATCGTAGCAAAGCCTCGACTCTCCTGCCCGGGCCCATAGATTGAGGCCCCATTTGCATTCGGGCTTGTTTGGCAGGTACTGACGTATTGGCGACCTTCTGCGGAAAGGAATCAGAATCTCATCAATACAAGACTTTGTTTCCTGTGGAATTTTCAACATATTTTCACGCAGTTCTGAGAGCCAGGATGGCACCTTCCAGCATTTGTCTTCCATCGTTTCTTCTGTTGCAGCATTGTTGTCGACGAAGATCAAGTGACTAGTTATTCTCTCGAATCGGTTCCGAGTCATAACTTCTGCTACAAGGTCATACCTGCTTTCCTGCTCCCAGTATGCACGCACATTGTGCATATCCACAAGGCCCATACGGAAAAACATTCCAAGCACAGAAGTTAGTTCTTCAATTGTCGTGCCCAGCGCAGTTCCATTTTTTTTTTTTGCGGGTAGTACGTATTCGTTTCTTCAACGACGCGTGTCAGCATCGTTCTTGACACAAACAAGTCAAACAGCTGCTTTGCTGTGTGAAGCTCGGAGGGAGGCAAAGGCAAGTCATTTTGGAAGCAACTTCCCGGTTGCTTAAATGATGTTTTCTTCCTCGTATAGCGCTTCTTCGCGTATGTCGCTTTCAAGCCTGTTGTGGGTTCTGCGACCTCATCCTCGGACTCCATCGAACTACTTTCTTCATCAGAGCTTCTATCAACAGTTGCCGCTCCCACTTCATCATCGCTGCTCTCATCGGATATGTCACTCTGGTTGCAGTCAATGTGGCGAAGCAAGTTGTCATTTCCAAGGAAACGCTTTCGTCGTGTTCGTGGCAATCCATAAAAGAAAGACGACGGCATACCAGCCTGCAGATTCCAATAAAAAATTAATTAAAAACAATTTTGCTGCACTCTAAAACCACACAGGTTGTCTTTAGCACAACAAAATGACACCAACACATTGCTAATAAGAAGGATGCAGTCATGTTGCATATATGCAACAGCCGTTCAGTAGGACACTACTGCCCGTTGTTGCACATGTGCAACGCGGCATATAAATAAAACATTTCACTTCATTTAAGACTTGAAAAGCAAAACACTGCATGCAGAACAAACAAGGAACACCTTTGCTTTAATCCTGAGCAATACAAGTTCCCTATCAGAAAGATTTATTTAGCTATTACAAAAAGAAACACACCTGGTTAGCGGAGCTCACGTGCGGCGAGGAGGACGCCATTTTTTAAGAAGTTGGATGGATGGATGGATGGATGGATGGATACTATGAGCGTCCCCTTTATAACGGGGCAGTGACATGTCTGCCACCAGGTTCGACAAAAATAGGGAAAGAAAACTTTCTTTTTATGCTAGCCTAATGCCTTATCTACATTGATTAAATCTATGTTGTTATACCAAAAAAAATATAAATTCATGGTCCATCTCTCTGCCTCTTAAGGCAGAATGGCCTTATTTTTCCTCATTATTTATTTTTGTCCTTTATCTCTACTTTTCTGCCACCAATACTTTAACCGTCCCTTACTTATTTCTACCGCAGACGTCTTCAGCTTTCCATTGTTGTCCTTAAAACCCAAGGCTTCATGAAACTCGTGCCCGCACTTATACCTGGCTGGATATCGCCACATTCAATCAGTACATGTTCCATCGTTTCCTTTAGTTCCCCCCACAGCATTTACATTGTTCTTCGTTACTGAATCTCGCTTTATAACAACGCGTTCTAAGGCAACCCGACCTTGCTTCTAACAGTAAAGCGCTTCCCCTTGAATTATCATAAAACCTTTCCCTCCTTATTTCGTTTTTTTCCCTTTCGGTAGTTACTGAGAGCCGGCTTCTTTTCCATCGCTGTCATCCAATAAGTCCTCTCCGCCTCTCTGACTTTTCGCTTAATGCTCCTTGTTGCCATATCGCCCACACTGCCAGCCGTATATTTGCTGGTGAGCCTCCTAGTTCTTTTTCTCCACTGCGTTTCAACGCTTTTTCTATACAAATACCTGAAAACCTTCTCTGCCCATCTACTCTCCTTCATTTTCATCAGCCTCTCTTCAAATCTCATTTTGCTCTGAGCTTCCCTCACTTCAAAGCCTGTCCAGCCCATATCGCCCTTTACAGCCTCATCTGTCGTCAGTGATGCCAATTTAGCGGATTTTCCGCTAAATCTGACGGATTTTATTGGATTCTGAAGGGGGAAAAATTTGTCTAGCGGCTAGCGGATTTTTTGACGGGCCATTTTCATACATAGCGGATTTCTGGCGGATGCCTCACGCAGTGCACTGATTCAAAATCGTCGGAAGCATCACCGAGAAACTTAGAATACCTAATCAGCGAAACGTACTGCTCGTTGGCAAGATCTCCTGACCGGTAAATTGCATACAAGAAGTTCCACGGTCTGGATTACTTGCGGCGATGAACCACTGAAAATTTTGCAAGAGTGCAGGACGCGGTGGCTATACCTCGTCCGAAATAGCTGTTTCAAGGATCGTAGACCAGTGGGCCGAATTGAAAATGCATTTGGAGATGACGAGGCGCACTGAAAAGTGCTACGCGGCAGAAGTGATGTACGGTATGTACGAGAATCAGATCAATCTGGGGTACTTTCTTTTTTGAGACCGATTCTGACAGATACTCAGAGGTTAACAAGAAATTCGAGGCGATAGATGTGGATCAAACAAAGCTGCCGAAAGACCCTCGTGAGTTTGCTTTCGAGCTTGCTTCATAAAATCGTGATTCCGATAGAGAAGGTTGACGTTCAGATGTCCAGACGTGAGGACCACTTTAACCCCAAGCCATATCTGGGCTACTTTGAGACGTAC
>JALIZH010022336.1:0-23365 GCA_030522465.1 Rhipicephalus appendiculatus
ATTTCACTACAGGTATTTATTTTCTTTACTGGGGTTTTTATTTCATTCATTGTAGTTCACTTGACACAGCTTCACGTAACCATAGGTCGGCGAACTGACATATGAGTCGACTCACTAGGTCTCTTTCAGACTCAAATCGAGCCATGAGTCTGAGTCTGAGTGAGTCCGTGCGAGTAATGTTATGGTGAATTTGAGTCCCAGTAAGTCCGGCTGACGAAAATTTTCGTGAGTGTGAGTCCGAGTGAGTTCGGCTCAGCAAAATTTTGGCCAGTCTCAGTCCGAGTGAGTGCAATGAGCAAGATATATTTCTTGAGCGAGTCTGAGTGAGTTCCATTTTTTTGCCCACCTATGGTGCAATCTACTCGTCTCCCGCCTTACCATCAGCCTTATCTGGATTCACGTATATACTCACGTCTACTCACACGGTGTTACAAAGCAGTGTCGTTCGTACACCATTTCAATATTTATTGTCCATAGGCAGGAATTGCGTAGGGAGGGGGTGCCTTGACCCCCCACCCCTACGCCAGCTCTTCCACGGAAGTTCCTAATCTTATGTTGTCATGTCTTTCAAGAAAACTGACCTTTTGGTTTGCGAGCACTCATAACTCGTATTCGAAGGTACTAAATCAAAAGGTGCCATGAAGAGCACCAATTATGTGAGTTTTTGGTGTTAAAGAGCGTTGACACTATGGCTGAATAAGCTAATTCTAGGTTAAAGGGCTCATGAGTCGACTCACTCGGACTCACTCAGACGCAGGTCAAGCTATGAGAACGTGTCTGAATGAGTCCGGGCAGGGGGCGTAAGCAGAATTTTTTTAGATGTGAAGCATCTTATGGCGAAGCGTAATCCGGTGGTGGTGGTGGTGTGCCGCGTGGCCTCCCTTACTGCGCATGCGCAAACCCTTTAAAAAATAAAAATAAAACCGGGAGATCCCCCCGCACTGTGGGAATTCGATGTAATGCGAAGCAGCCAGAAAGGAGCAAATCATGCTTTACAGATTTTGCATGTCATGTTTTACATGTTAGGGCCTGTCATTTATGTTTGTCATACAGTCACGTCACGCAATACCAATTTTGGTGTATTTCAAGCTTGCGAATTGGAGGCAAGCGCACCATGAGCGTGGCATGTAAATGGCGTTGTAGATGACATGCATGCCAAGATTTTCATGCTACCACCTGCCACTTATGTTCGTTATACGGTCATGTCACTCAATTACCAAATTTGGTTGCATATCAAGCCAACGAAACGGCCGCGAGCGCGCCAATGAGCGTGGAATGCAAGTCATGTCGCACATGAGAAATTCATGATTTCCATATTACCACTTGTCATTTATGTTGGTCATACAGTCATGTCACTCAATACCAAATTTGGTGTATATCAAGCCAACGAAACGGCCGCGAGCGCACCATGAGAATGTCATCCAAGTCATGTCGCACATGACAAGTCATGATTTCCATATTACCGCTTGTCATTTATGTTCGTCATACAGTCATGCCACTCAATACCAAATTTGGTGTATATCAAGCCAACGAAACGGCCGCGAGCGCGCCATGAGCGTGGAATGCAAGTCATGTCGCACATGAAAAGTCATTATTTCCATATTACCACTTGTCATTTATGTTCGCCATACAGTCATGTCACTCAATACCAAATTTGGTGTATATCAAGCCAATGAAACGGCCGCGAGCGCGCCATGAGCGTGGTATGCAAGTCATGTCGCACATGACAAGTCATGATTTCCATATTACAACTTGTCACTTATGTTCGTCATACAGTCATATCACTCAATACCAAATTTGGTGTATATCAAGCCAACCAAACGGCCGCTAGCGCGCCATGAGCGTGGCATGTGAATCATACTTTTCATGACAAGTTAGTCATGATTTTCGTGATATGACTAGCCATTTATGTTTGTCATACAGTCATATTATGCCATACCAAATTTGGTTTAAATCCCATTAACGATCCGGCCAGGAGAGCACAAAGTCGTAGGCGCCTAGATAGATAGATAGATAGATAGATAGATAGATAGATAGATAGATAGATAGATAGATAGATAGATACGCTCAAAGTCGCCGAAGTTCGCTAGATAGATAGATAGATACGCTCAAAGATACGCTCTCTCTCCTCTAGGGCATCCCTCCCCGCGGCAACCACACTCCCACTGCGCATACGCGTCCCCCCCTCTCCCTCCTCTAGGCATCCCTGCCCGCAGCGTCCGCACTCCCACTGCACATGTGCGTCCCTCCTCTCTCTACTCTCCTACGCTCCCCCTCTCTCCCCTCGTGACGCCGACGCAGGCAGCGTCTGCTAGCGAGTTTCTTGGTTGAAAAAACCGACTGCTCGCGCTGCACAACCGTTCACTGACCACTCCGTATATATGGCACTGGATCTTGACCTGCAAGGTGGTGCCGGTGGGAGATTTCTCCTGTGCGTTGTTGAACAATAAAAATTCGCAGCGTGAGCGTTTACTAAAAGTGGACTGCGTGTCTTTGTGTCCAGTCGGAGTCTTCTTGTCTCTCATTGCCCATTAGGAGCGATTGGCATGTTCCAGTAGGAAACACCGCTCCATCTCTGCGTCCTTTGCGCCTCCCCAGTTTTTTCTCCTGCGCAAAGCTGCGATGAGCGCCAGCGTCAACGCCGCCGCCAGTGTAAGCGCTAGCACCCGCTGCTTCACATCTACACATGGTTCCCTTTAGCGGGAGATGGTGTAATTTTTTTTTCTGACGCGCACACCTCCTTGCTTTAGAGTGGGGGGCTGGGCAGGCAGATGTGGTCGGGCGCCATTTCGTGCTCTATATACCATAGCGAAAAACAATTTCAAGGGGGGGGTGGGCAAGGGCCCGGTGAGCCACCCCCTGGCTACGCCACTGAGTCCGGGTCAGTAATGTTTTGGTGAGTTTGAGTCCGAGTGAGTTCGGTTGATAGGAATTTTCGTGAGTGTGAGTCCGAGTGAGTCCTGCTGAAAAAAAATTTTGTGAGTCAGTTCGAGTGATCCCTAAGCGCAAAATATATTTCATGAGTGAGTCTGAGTGAGCTCCATAAGTTTTGCCGACCTATGGACGTAAGTATACTGAGACACACTAGCATAGGCACAAATGTTTTTTCGGGGGACAGGGTATACCCTTTATGCGTGTGCGTTCGTCTGTGCGTTTGTATGTGCGCGTGTAAATACATACATACGACAGTGAAAATTTTTGGAGGCGGCAGGGGTGGGGGGTTGAACCATCCATCCCGCACCCTGGGCTACGCCAGTGCTGAGATATATATTCTTGCACTTTGTTGTATTTGGCGACAACTAGGTATTGGAAAAATAACTGCTGGTTGCATGCATTTTATACAATATCTAGCCTACGCACGCTTGACATACCGATTGAGGGACAGTATAGGTCAGTATGTGAATAAATAATCTGAAAAACAAATAAAGCTATACTCACGCGCCGTATGCGAGGCAGTGCATGATATGTCGATAGTGTGCAAACTGAAAGCCGCATTACTATGGCGTCGCATTCCCGAAAAAAATAATGATTCCAGGGATGCAATGCTTAACCCAGAACGCTAGCAAAGCATTCAATCTATAAATTGAACGGGTTTGTCTTCGTGACAAAAGCTGCTGGTAGCATGATAGCGCGTACCTATCACACGCCGCGGGCACTCGGTGATGCCGTAGGAACACCGATAAAGTATCATCACGCATAGATAAGAGCCTGTACGCTTGATGCGTGTGCGCTTTTAACACACCTTTGACTCGACTGTTCGATCCCGCCCGCGGCAGTTGCATTTCGCCTGCATACTGTGCGATTGCACGTTAAAAAACACCAGATGATCGAAATTTTCGGAGCCCTCAACTACGGCGTCCCTTATAATCATACTGTGGTTTTGGGACGTTAAAACCGGAGATATTATCGTTAATATTTTGCTCGACAGAAATTTAGCAGTACACGTACGCTGCCCTCCACGTCGAGAGCTGCATTCATGTGATCTCGCCCCCCGCCGTTTCCGCAATGCCATTATTACCCAGTCGAAAAAAAACACCAGTCCGTTTCTGGCGTATTTTTCCCGTTTCCGCCAGAGCGGGAATTCAGACACGGTTTCTGGCGGTCTGGCGTATACGACCGGTTTCTGGTGGTCTGGCGTATACGACCGGTTTTGCGTGTTTTGGTGGGACCCGGGCTGGCGTGTTCTGGTGGGACCCGGGCTGGTGTGTTTTGGTAAGAACCGGGCTGGTGTGTTTTCGCATGACGGGACCTCGTGTAATCCCTCTTTTTGTTATTAAATGCATTGTGGATGAAAACATGAACTTTTAAGTGGCCATGGGCAAAAACAACAAGCTTGCACAGTAGTTTAGAACTGAAAAATGACTTCTCTGCTTATTTTTTCTGTCCTCGTCTCAGCTTGGTCTTCTGTGACCACCAGAAGCCTGATGTTCAGGGCGACCTGCTTCGCTTCCTTTTCCAAAAGGCTTTCGGCAGCACTGCAGGGCAAAAATAGAAACAATTCATCACAAGATTCCCTAATTTGACAACTTAAGTTCAATATGTTTGTTGCAGATTTTCGCTGACTTCAGATCCATTTGTGTTCATTAAGAAATGCCTATCGATGAACTACGGCAGCTGACTAGGCCCACTAAGGAAGCACTAGCACTAAATATACATTTGCAAAGATTCTGCTATGTAATCCTTATGCAGCCTAACTACCAATAGTGGAACTAAGGTAGGACTACCGTTCCGACAAATTGTCACCTAACTTCTTACAAAGCTGAAACGCACAATGCACGTTTAATGCTTTTAGGAATAACTTCGGGAAGACTCACACCACAAGAAACTGCAACTGCTGGAATGTCAGTGCAATGATGGATAATATCACAGCTGAGGTTTTCCTTCCACAAAACATTACGGACAGTGAAGAAGATGCAGCAGATGCCATCTAAATTTCAACAATATCAAATCATTTTTGCATGCAGTTACCTGCAAAAGCGAGTAGACATGCATTTCAGCATTTCACCCATTAGGCATGCGAGCATACCGAATAAAAATTTCGTTGCCGAGATAAATAGCCCTACTGAAAAACTGGGTGCTGAGGTTTGTTGAAACAACCTTCACTTCAGCCAGAGACTAGGAGAAAATAGTGAATTTAATGCATTTTTCCCCAATTGGCGCGTCTAGCGGCTGCGGCATGAACTAGAGAGGAAGTTACTCGAAACCCGCCGGATACTGACTCACCTACCGTGCTTACTGCAAAATCGCTTACCAATCAACAATGCAAGCAGTGTTCTCAATCGGCAGCCAACAACGCCATAGCCGCGCTCGCGGCCGTATGTTTGTTTTTCTAAACAGAGCTTGTGCCCACGTCTACGAATTCGCCATTTGTGTTGTGTGCTGCTACGTAATGTGAACGGTGAAGCACCTCGCACAGCGTAGAATGCATCAACGTCGCTCTGCGCTAGGGTGTGCGAAAAGCAGCGTCGGGAGAGGCAAGCCCTGTCATATCTTTTCGACAGAGCCGAAGCTTCAAAGGATATGGGTTCGCGCTGCGCACCCATTACAGCAAACGTGGGTGCCTACAAACCAAGACCTTTTGTGCTCCGAACACTTCAAGGATAGTAACTATGAGACCAGGACTGCTTTGTTGCTACGCTTCGGCATGTCAGCAAAATGGCAGCACCTGAAGCCGAGAGGCCTCCGTATTGGAGGCTTCTCGAACTCTTAAGTCAAAATGACCACTTGTGGAACCACTGTCACTCGCACCTTGCATCTTTACGCGCTCGCGACACGCTCGGTTTTTGAAGTGGTTTTTGAGGAAGAAGTGCTATTTTGCCTCCCATGTGGGGACAAGGCGGAAAGGTGGACAAAGGGAAGTGGCAAGGCAGGACGTGCAGCCGCCGCACTCTCACAGTCCACTAAAAATACGGCCAAATGCTCGAAAAACGTGAAATAAACGCTGTGTATAGGAACAGTCGTGTGGTCCGAGTTGAATTTCAGTGTTTTCAAATTTTTGTTCAGTATCCCTTCAACTCCACTGCGTGGCCTCGATCCGCTTCAACTGACGCTAACGCAACCGAGCACTCGAGACGGTATGTTTGCTGCAGGTAATAACAGATGGAGTGCAGATCAATTTCTCTAGTAAATTTCCATTTCACTTCTGCCTGACAGGCAAGTCGAATACACTCACTTGGAAGGTCCGTTTTTGCCACATTTTGCTCGTGGCTACGTTCTCACGTGGGCCCATGAAATTCGTTGCCATACGCTTATCTCGGCGATGAACCTTTGCGTGCAACAGCTCATGCCCCTTTCTAGTTTGAAATCGCAGCTGCTGCTCGAAATTAGTGATGTATAGGAAAAGCAGAGGAAACGCACGTTCATAACATTTGTAAATGTTGCACAATCAATAAATCTGAAATGCGGTGAACAAGCATTTGATCTGATTTTACGATATATCATTTCTTTCGAACAGCAGCTGAGATTTCGAACTCGAAAGCTGTGTTAGCTGTCGCACCCAATGGTTGATTGCAGAGAGAAGCATACGGCAACGAATTTTATGAGCATGCGTGGAACGTAGCCACGAGAAACATGGCGAAAATGGACCTGCCAGGTGAGTGCATTGAACCCACCAGTCAGGCAGACGTGAAAGAGAAATTTACGAGTGTAATCAACCCACGCTCCATCTACTGTTGGATGCAGCAAACGTATCGTATCCAACGCTGGGAGCGCTGGCATCAGTCGAAGCGAGTAAAGGCCCCGAGGCAGAGCGTTCCAGTTAAGTGTGCTGACGGATGTACATTCTGTGGCTGGAAATAAACTTGCAGCTGTGCTTAAAAACAGGGCACTGTAGTCGCCAAACTGGTAACAAGTTATAAAACGATATGCATACATGACAGAAAAATACACACTACTGAAATATGTGAGCTTTCTCACTAACCTCTCTATGCTTCCTTTTTTTTTGTGAGGACAATGGCTGCTGTGCAGACTTCTGGCCGCCTTTTACAGCAAAACGGTCTGACAGAGTTCCCGTGAAGCTCCTACGTGTGCGGGCCTCTGTCGACCATATTGTGATAGTGGACCACTTAACCAAATGGAAGTCCTTTTGAACTCCCATGAGCCGACTCTAGGCAGCCCTTGAGAGCATCACACCATTAGCCAGGTCAACCTGCACACACACAAATAAAAAAATTATTTCTTCAGCAAACAGCACTGATTACTTCATCCTGATGACAAAAACTAGGTGCTCAGTTTCGAAAGCTCTGAACTACACTTTGAAGTGAAACACATATAGCAGAACCGCCGCTGATTCGTCTTTGAAGGAACCGTAAGAAATGAACTGAAGGGCTGGGATATGCAAGAGCTGAAAAACAGGCCAAATGAGAAAAAAAATTGTAGTGCTGAACTGACAGAACTTAATTTGAATTTGTATGCTTGAAAAAAACTGCAAAGTTTCCCGCAGCATTTATTCATCGCAGATAAGCATGAAAAGCTTCTCGAGCACCTGCAGTGTCACATCCTCTTAATAAATCTAGTGCCACCATGGCGAAAACCCGGCAAGCGCTCACTTTTGACAATACCGTCGCGATATTTGACACCAGGTGTGTCAGTCAGTGTCTCTGAGCGATAACACAGCACTGTTGGCAAAGTGTCGGACTGCTGTGGCTCATAGTAGATGACCGAACGCCTCACCAAAGTGAACGTATCCCCAAAAGCGATCGCCCAAGAAAATGACCCCTGCTTTTTCACCAACTCCTACATTTCCCCACCGGTGGCTGGCATTCGCATTGGCACACTCAGCCATGTTCTAGTAGACATATAGAACCTCAGACATGAGAATTGCATCATCTACAAAAATGTGTTCAACGTAAGCGAGTGTTGGCACCGACAGCTGAATGCATCAAAGAACTAAGCAAATGCAGCACACTCGCACTACGCTTGCACGACCACCCCGACAAGTCAACAACCCCAAGAAAAACAAAGCGAGCACAAGAAGACAGCAGACTCCTCTGAATGAGTCCATATGTGACAGTGGAAATAAATGCAAACCTCTAATGCAGGGGTCTCAAACGCGTGGCCCCGGGGCCGGTATGCTGGCCACGAACTGTTTGCTAGTGGCCCCGCAGCTTCACAAGAAATAAACTTTTGCGACTTTGCTAAATGGTATTCAAAATATTTTCTCACCTATTGCAATTAATAACGCTTTGTTAGGGGGGAGCTACAGAGACAGGACGGGTCTCGCACATTTTTTTTTCCTGGGGCATCCCGTGCGGTCACTATGTGAAAACATCATGGTAGAACAAAAACTATTTTAAAATTTGTCACTGTGCAGACCTGTATGAATATCTTTCTCGAAACGTACATCAAACCTCCTGCATACATGAACTCTATATGAGACATGGGAAAGGCATTCTTCCAAATTGCAACATTAGGTGACATTCTGTTCAAACCCCGCCGCCCCACTCCGACTTTCTTTACAGTACCGGCCCATGCATGCATGAAATGTAAAAGGACTAACGTACTAAGCGTAGGTATTACGGTGTGGATGCACATCGAATGTAGCAGTTTAGCGGCATAGTACGATAGTACGTCATGACGGTATCAGCACGCATTATAGTGTTGTAGACGATGCACTGTCAAGAGCAATGTGAGCTGGAACACCGAATCTGTGTTTACTTAACGATTACTTGTAACGTACTATATGAATCATAATGTAGGGCAGCGGTGATGGGGAACCTTGACATGCCTGGTTCTCGCCTCTATGCAGGCGAGTCCATGTACCGTATATTAGAACAAGCGAATGTTTGGCACGTGTCCTATGTGAGTATGATGTGCATGTGGCACACATTCCATCCAAAAAGAAGTGTGATCAACCTGTCAGAGCGAAGGATCGCCTGCCCAGGGAGCGCTTGCCCGGTTTGTTTACCAGATACCTTGCGCAGACTGCAAGGGTGTTTATATATGGGAGTCAGGAAACTACAAGCAGTGTCTGCTGTGGCATGCCCGTGATGTAAAGATGTAAAGCAGAACACACCATCATGAAGAACAAGATTGATCAAGAAAACGCAAGAATCATTGCAACAAAAAAAAATGACAGCATCTCGGCTACATCTGGGATCACTTATCATACTGACTCCTTGTAACACAGTTAATCTTAAAAAAAATCTAAAACTGATCTGTGCTTAGCCTTTGAAGCAATTACTCAAGCCCATTTAAACAAGCCACTTTGGTGATGCATTCATTGTGAGCAAGACTCCCATTCTGGAAGCCGAAATGTGACACGTGTGTTCGGACTGGTCAGCGTCTCTCTTGTTTCAAATGTACCGTGCTGCCCGAATGGGACTATGGCATGCTGTCAACCTCCATGTCAACGCAGAGTGCATGCGCTATGGGAAATCAAGAAAAAGGAGTGAACAAATTGCAACAAAAAATGAGGTAATTATTAAAGTGGCATGGTTGAGGTTTCCACCGAAAAGCAAACTCTGGCTTGTGAACAAGATGGCTATTCAAATACAGGCCCAACTGTGCTATGGCGTCCTGGACTTTAAGGTGAAGCTCAAGTGTCTTTCTTAGTGTTTCAAAACGTTGGTAGTGTCGGATGATTAGCAGATATAGATAAGAAAAGCCTAATAAATTGCTTAGGTTGGTCTGTAAAAACTGTGTGACAGCTGAGCTACGCCATTTTCTGAATAGCCATGCAGGCCGCTTGCCACTCTATTGAAAAGGAGCCTGCAGAGGAGGCGCTTCTGGATGACGTGGCCTGTTTGAGCCTTTCATTGTGGGGTGAACAGTTGTCACCATCACTTGAGGCTTCACCATGGAGATTGGAGGTGTGTAGTATTTGATGACCATTTGTATATTGGGCACCAGTGGTAGCGTAGGTAGGTTCCTTTCTTTCTGGCTTCCTTTTGTGTCATATTATATGTGAATTCTCTTGTTTGTTGCTGAAAGACAGAAGGGGAATTTTAAGGGCCCATTTTTTGCTTTCTTTGTTAGACACAACCTCAACTAGAACCTACAGACAATCAAGCCACGAAAAGTGTAGGGGACGTTTTTCCTAGTAATTATGACATACATGTGAACAAATTAAAGTGGACAAAAAGAACCTGCAACCTTCTTATAATGCGAATGATGCTCTGGCATTTGAGCTATGGTTGCAGTCGTGCCACCGTCCACTTCATGGGGTATATATCTGCATTAAAACCAGGGATTGCTAGCACTGCTCGTAGCCGTGATGGCAAATGCGGGAACATTCCCCCCCCCCCCTTTTTTTTTTCCTGATGGCGTCGTATGCGACGCTCTGGCCACGTAATCTGTATAAACATGTTTCTAGACAAGTTGTTGCAATTAAGCAGACTATTCAATAGCCACTTACCACAGAACCGCCTAGGCCTTGTGTGGTTGTAACCTTGATTGTGACTTATTCTGCACTGCTTACGATTCGCAGTATATCACGCATAGATGTATGATGTATACATAATATACTTTCACAGATGTCCTCTGAAAAAGCGGCATGATAGCAGTGTGCAAGTTCTCTGTCACGTGGCTTTGTTTTCTTCTCACATTTCATGGCATGTATTTTTTTTTTGCTGTTCACTAAAATGCATCTGCGAAGTATTATCCAGGAAGTAAATCACTTAATGGTTTTTGAAAATGCTCTGGCCCTCTGCCGTCAGATACAAACGAGTGTGTTCCTCTGTGCTACCATCGCCACCACGGAGTGCTCGGCCGAGCCAAAGCAGTCGCTTTGCGACCAGTTGCAAAGCGACTAACGTGGTCACGCGACCGTTCGCCGGTGTGAACCAGCCCTTAATCATAACGACAGACGTCTAAACCCAATTTAGACAGCGATTACTCAAGCCCATTTAAATGAAACACTTCTGCTGATGTATTAATTGTGAGCAAGGCTTCCACGCCAGAAGCTAAATCATCACAAATGTTTGTTTGGACTGGTTAGGGTCACTTTTTTTGTTTCGTATGTGTTGACATGTTGGCGCACTTCTTCTTTGGGCTGTGAATAAAAGTGACATGTTGCCACAACTGATAAAGAGATCAGCTGATTACACAAGACAATGCAGCCACACAAAACTATGTAAACATGCAATGGGAATCGTGCACTTTATCACAATTGTGAAAGCAAAGTAAACAATTTTGTTTGTACACTTATCGTTCCAACTACGAGTAGAGAAAAATTACAATTAAGGGCCGCCCTTATCAAAAAGTAACTATGATGATTAGCACACATTTGCATAAAAGCATGTGGGAAAGATTACAGCACAGAAGCCCAGCCTTGTAACACTGAGCAAGGCCTCACAGCAATACAACCAACAACATGCTGAATACACGAATTAGACACCAAGTCCTTTGGTTAATAAATATAAGTGTAATGCAATGGTGACAAAGATTTCGCGAAAGAAATTTTTAAGCTGGTAAGCTTCGTAGTCGCACGCTTGATTTTCAACTCTTCTTGAAGCATGAGCACTATGGTGGAGCGCATTAGAGAACATAAGTCGCTCGCACCTGTCGTCATCAATCCATTTCGTACATAACAAGTGACCAATAACTGCGGTATTCGACAATTCATCTATATACTATCACATATTCACCCCGTGGATTAATAAAATCTTTGCGAATCATGGTTCACGGATCTGCACACAGCGCAAATTATAGCATCCACTGATGCACTCTATCGCAGAGACGGCAGCTCGGCGTAAGCACATACGGTTGAATAATAAGCAGGTTGCATGCAGCCATCGGTCGGCCAGCGCTGGGGCATGACATAGTTGGTTAAACACGGCGTGGTTGAGCACGTCGCAAGTACAATGGGGGAAAAAATCTCTTCTTGGACTACGCTAGCCAGAGAAGAGATTTTAAACATGCGCACAGAATACGCGGCCCACGTAATGCAGAATTTTACTTCACCTGTCATATGCAGAAGTGCGGTGTCGTAGTAGCCGCCTTTGGTGTTCTCTTTGTTGCTCCCAGGAAGCACTGTAGACATCCCCAGGGGTGAAGTCGTCAACGTCCTTGCGCCTAAACGACCGCACTAAGGTGGCTATCATAACCACACTCTCTCTGCACGTATAACCTTCTCCATCTTGTGTAATTGGTATCTCACGTAGACGAAGAACGGCATCTCAGTAACAGTTGACAAGCGCGCGATCGTTCACGCACACAAGATCCGCCATGAGAAGAAAAAAAAGACGTCAGTGTTGCTAACAGAGGCCGTAAAATCAGCGTTTTACCGCTAACTAAGTGTATGCTGGCTGTGTACTGACATTATATTTTCTTGACTGATTAACTTTGTTGTTTTAGTTGAAAGTTCTTGAGCTCTAAATCATAAATCAAGTAGTGACAAACAAGAAAGCGCTACTAATAATTTATTATATTGTCACCGCTTTTATGCAATCAGTTCCGGTTTCGAACGACACCAAAGCTAGCTATTTTATCAACGGAGCGCTAACGATTGTCACTATTTTTTCGTGGGTTTATGGCTCTGGCGCGTTCTCCACGTAATAAATCAATAGTTGGAAATACCACGCCGGTGCCTCATTCCTGTACGATGTAATGCAACGATGTTTCCGGTCATTCGAGTACAGCTTCAGCGGCTTCAACCTTCTGCTTAATTGTTGTCTAAAAAAAATAGCGGTTCTGTCGAAGCAGTCAGGTTAGTAGTCACACAATGTAAAAAAAAAACAAAAAAAAACAAGAGCACTGAAAAAAAAACCAACGAGCTTCGAACTCGCAACGTCGTGAACCGCCTCCGCGTACCGTGCAGCGGTCTTACACACTACGCCACCAAAGCAGTCGGCTGCAAAGTGATTAACAACCGGATTTGTATTATATTGAATATACGTTGCGTGTTCTGTGCTTCTTAATCGTACTTCCGTCAGTACAGAAGTGACGGCCCCGGGGTCCGGGCCCGCGCCCGTCGAGGTGTTGGCAGTGTTGGCCCGTCACGGTAGTCGGTTCCACCAGTTTCCGCCAGTTCCACCTCCGAACTGGCGTTATCGGTTCTATTTGGAACCGACTCAACATCGAAGTTCCTCTACAGACTGTGTGGAGCCAGAACAAGAATTGTCTGCTACTCTAGATACTTCTCAGGTAAGTTCTATTTTAAAATGACTCTCGGCGCCCGGCATTATCAATGTCAATTCGCACACGGAGCCGTTACGTTCGCGCTCATGTGAGGCAACAGCTTATTTCGTCGTAAATGACAGCTTTCCTCCTCGGGGCGATGCAGTCAGCTGTTTCACATCTATGTATCAGCTGGGCGCGCGGTGCGAGCGTTTTGTCCAGAATTTCGATCCCACAAATGCGGGAGTGAGAGGTGAGTAGTAGTAGTGTTAATTATGGCAATAACGCTTAACTCTGCAGCCCAATAGGGAGCACGGCGCTGCGTCAAGGGGGGGCGGGGGGGGGGGTGAAGAACACGGGGTCGGTGCCTGTATGTTAAAGATAGGAAGTGTGTGGGTATGTGAATTCATTTTTTTTTGGGGGGGGGGGAGGGGGGGCTGTCAGTGGGCATCCGGCGAGGGAGGGGCGAGAAGGAGGGAGTACTTGCTTGCCCTTGAATTTCGGCTCTTACTACGGGGGGATTGGCCCCGAAACTGCGGTTAATACATGAGGGGCGCTATCTAGGATTTAATGCCTGCGCAGTACCACTGCCGCCCGTTCTCTTCAACTCTTGTCCAAGTGGGCTTGAGAGGAAGTTCTTTTCCTTTTTTTTTCGTCGTCTGCTAACTTGCACAAGTGTTGCCACATCTAGGACAGTTTTGTTTCCACTTGGCTTGCTTATAATATGAAAATTTAAACAACGGATTCTGTTCCTCTTTTTGTACCCGATTTTTCTTTCCTTTCTGCCGACGAAGAATGAAGTCATAAGCACCTGGCACGCAAATGCAACCACCTGACAGGCAATTGCACGGTGTTCATAGAGGTAATTTTAATGTTTCGGTGGTCAACGACTGGATGGCCTTTCAAAAGTGTCCATTTGGCTCATATATCATTTATTAGTAGCAAATCTAAGACACCAGGTATGCGAGGAATGTTCCATGCACTACAATGAGGGACACATTTCCACAAAGAAAATGAGTTACTGGCTGTGTTCATACAAACATTTGCACATTAGTGCTATGCAGAGGCTTCTGAAACAGCATTGCATTGAGCAAATGTCCCTGATTTAAGCCATTAAGGACCAAGAAAGAACTACTGGTCCGATTTTATTGAAATGTTGCTTATTTAATTAACCACAACAAATAACCACACGTGCAAATTTTCATAGAGGGTTACGTGCGTTTCTTCAGGAGTTATGATACTGTACTATAAAAAGTACGCAGGGCCTTCGATATAGCAACGGGCAAGGTGACTTGATGCAAGAATGGCGAGTACGCTGGGCCCTTGTGAAACGAATAACAAAGTTATCTTGAACCATGTAACTTAATCAAGGACCAGTGCTTTAGGGAAAGCGTAACGTCACGCTTTTCGCCACATGATTTCGATGTATTTTGGCAGATTCTACTGTTTTGCCGGCTTCTTGTGAAAATGTCCGTATGGATAGAGGGTAATAGCAAGCACAGTAGAATCTGGAGAGCTTTTATACTTCTCTTGGGTACAACAAGGCGCAGTCAGTGTTTTGCTGTTATGCGACTAAAGGACAATAGTCAACGCGTAGAGGGTCTGCTAAAACCTACAATGTGGTAGCAGACCCTTTATGCGTTGTCTGCGGCTATTTCGATCATCTAGGTAAATAGGGGCTGGTGCCACTTTTTCTCAGCGATGAAAATTCTGTAGTCATTCGCAGCTTAATCCGGCAACATTGCAGCTTAATCCGGCAACACCGGCAACATTGGACAACTGCCGCTTTCGTGGGTTTCAACTTCTAGGCAAAAGGTAACTCAGTCATGTCGCTTGTCGCTTTGTCTGCAAATTTGCTTTTGTGCCTCTTACACTTCATGATCTAACGTGCATGAATAACTTCTGAATACCGTCTCCCTGCTGTTTTGTTTCTGTTTTTTTATGCAGGCAAGTTCAAATGATGTTTCTGAGGATATTGTTGGGCTCGAAGATGAACCAAATGCACAGGATGAATTTTCTGGAACAGTCGGCAAAGTCCATGGTAATTTGGAAAGTAGTCAAGAGGATCCTGAAGATGCTCGAGTCATCAACCCTGATGATGATCTTTGACTGTATGGCAAAAAATTTGAGCCACAGTGCCTCCTGGCCTCTCTGTGAGCAGATTGCAAGCTATGTGCTAGTTCTTGATTTTGTTGTTATGACTGGACTGCAATGGATACAAGTTTATGGCTTGCTGAAGCTGCGTAATGCAATATTTGGAAACGATGTTCTTGCATCCATTGAAAGAAGTACCAACACCAATTTTCAATGCTGACTTTGCTTTGTTATACAAATTTCTTTTATGTGGAGATGAATATGAGCTAGTGTGAAACTCGAAAAAACATTTAAAGTTAACTTTAGCTTGGTTTACCTTGTGACATTGACCCTAGTGTGGTGTCAGGCCACAAGTTCTGTTTGCGCCACGCACCAGTATCAGCAGTGTTGGTGGTGTCAAGGACCAAAATAGACAAAATGGCTGCTTGTGCGTCACCAACAGAGGCAACCGTGGAAACGTCACAATATCATGAGCTTGGGTTAGGATGTGATGAGAAGCTTGTATCATGTCGTGGCGTCAGGGTTCAGTAGGAAATAATACTAACGTGTACTTCATTTTTCAGGGTGCACTCATGCTTACTAGCGCACCTTCTAGGCTCTTGAGGGTTGGCCTTTCATTTGACGCTAAAAAAACGACAACTGAAAATTTTTGCATCATTACCTTTTAATGCACATTTCACTAACTCTAAGCCATATCTATGCTTTTTAAAGTCTTGGTGAGCCTTTGAAGCCCCAAATATAAAGTTGTTTGATTTGTAACTGCAGCACCTGTTGGCACTGCAGTCAATAGAAGCTTGTACTCAGGGACTGTCATGTCTCCACGTAGAAAAGAGAAGAAACTGTCATGCATTGTCACAATGATTGTGTGGCTTCACATTGTGCAATGTGCTGCACTGTTGAACACCATATCCATTGCTGTCATTGGACCTAGGATGCCACGTCAATTTGCCCTCTCGCATATATACGGATATGTGTTTGCCGTGCACCAAACATACACACCATCTTGGTATTAATGACTGTTTCAAATCGAGTTTTCAATATTTATTTCTATGTGAGGATAATGCAATACAATATAATGCAGAATTAAGGTGCTTTTATATTCAAGTACCTAATTTGCACAACGTTCTGTTGAACTTTTCGATTATTTTGCTTGCTATTAGTATTTGTTGATCAAGCATGAACATTTGGCTACGACAGTTTATATAGTATCTTGTACATGTCAATTGTAGTACAAAAAGCTTTGTGTTGGTGTAATTAAAGATGTATTCTGAAATAAAGTATACACGCTGCTGTTTGGCTTCAGTTCTTGTGCCTTTTGTTTGTCATCAGTTCCACAATGTACAGATTTTGCGTTCATAGTAAATTGTAGGGCTGTCTCGTGTTCTTTTAATTCTCTGAAAGCACCTGTGCAGACTAGCTGTGTGGTGCCACATGAGGATGTGGGTTGTCCAAGAGAATACAGCATACCAGAGAGCGATATACATAGGTCGGCAAACTCACTACTAGTCGACTCGCTCATATTCAGATGAAGCAGCAAGTCTGGAGGCGGAGTGCGTTTGGGAGAGTAATATTTTGACAAGATTTAGTCCAAGTGAGTGCGGAAAAAAAATTTGGGGAGTCTGAGTTCGAGTGAGCCATAAGCGCAAAATATATTTCTTGAGTGAGCCTGCGTGAGCTCCATTTTTTTTTGCAAACTTATGGTCCTATCTACTCAACTTCATTACTATGAGCCTTATGTCTGCTCATGTTTATACCTGTCTACTGACATACTAATGCATGAAAGTTCATACTCCAGCTAAATACTTATTGATCAGAGATATGAGTTATGGAGGTGGACTGCCTTGATATCAGGCCGCAATCTCTTTCGCGGGTTATTGATAAAAGTATCTCGTGCATGGTCGTCGGCATAATTTTCTTGGGGGTGCAAACCATTGTTGCATCGCGACTGGGAGAGGGGGAGAGCACTGGCACAGCTTGGGTGTGGGGAATTGCTTGAGTGGCTTGAGGGGGGCAAGTGCCCCCTTTTTTCACCCTCTGCGGATGCATGATCTCGTCATGATAAGGTCAATTACGGTGGGCTTTGTCTTGCAGATGCTGGTCGACAAAATCTTTAAAACCAAACTAAAATATGTTATACATGCTTCCTGGCTCCAGTGTGTGAAGAGCATTAACACATGCCAAGGAAAACAATAGCATTGACACCCAGGTCGGAAAAGCTAATTATAAGTTAACGTAGTCATGAGTCGACTCGCTGAGATTCGGATCCAGCCACAAGTCTGAATGAGTCCGGCTAAGTAGTATTTTGGTGAGGGAGTCTGGTTGAGGAAAAGTTTAGGGAGTCTGAGTCCGAGTGCAATCGGTTGAAGAAAATTCTGAGTCCATTGTAAACCCCCATAGGCATGTGCAGGGTTCCCCTTCGGGGGGGGGGGGGGTAGGTTCGTCGCAGTGTCCCCCTCCCTATTAATGTCAAGGTATTGGGCTCACATTGCACCTCCCTCTTAGGTGACTAGAGGGGGGGGGCGCCGCCCCCCCCCTGCCGCCCCTGTGCTCGCGCCTATGGTAAGCCCCAAACACAAAATATATTTCTTGAGCAGCCTGTGAGCTCCATTTTTTTAGGGGCGAAGCTCCTTATCCTGTTGGTCGTGCGTCCCTTGTATGTAGTAGCCACCTGCTGATGACGATAACGATCGCGATCACGATCGTCATCCCCACTATGCGATCGCGATCGCATAGTGGGAACGTGGAATGTACCCACTATGCGTCATAACGATGACGCTGATGACGATGACGATCGCGATGCCATACAACACATGGCATCGCGATATGGTCTCACATGCATATTGTTTGACCACATGCAACCAACCACCATCACGTCTTCGATGATGTACCTCCGGAGCTTCACCCACGCATCATCATTCACTCCGCGGATATGCTGTGATTTTTTTTACTATAAGTTTACTACCGTACCAACCCGGTGTGGTTTTGGCTAAACACCACACCAGGCTGGTGTATACATGGGAATACACCACACCAGGCTGGTGTATCCACGACAAAAAATCCCACCAGGCGGGTGTATCCACCAGAATACATCCCACCAGGTTGGTGTACCACCAGAATACTGCCACCAGGCTGGTGTTTCCACCAGAACACATCCCACCAGGCTGGTGTTTCCACCAGAACACATGCCACCAGGCTGGTGTATCCACCAGAACACATCCCATCAGGCTGGTGCGTCCACCAGAACACACCAGTGTATTCTGGTGTAAACACCAAAACACACCAGAACACACCAAACACACTCTGGTGGGATTTTCAACTGGGTATTTATACGCTCAGTCCAATTATTGGACATCCTGACATGTGCTACACTATTTGGTATAAATAATATAGCTTGAAGGTCCTGTTCTGCTTACAATCGTTTCCCTGCAGCGGCCGCCTCACTTCGATGCGTCTTTGAGCAACGCGCTGTGCTGAGCCGCTGAGCTATGCCAAATAGCTGCACACATATGGCTAACCTATGTAGGTCCCTTCGGCGAGCTTCATAGTGGTATGATTGTTGTAGCCCGTAAATGCTCACAATATTTAGCGCCGCCGGTTGCAACGGCACGCTCGGTCGGCTAGCGAAGTCACCATGCAGAGCGGTGCGAGAATGTGCACGACAGGCTTTTCCTCTGCAGCGACGTTTTCGAAGCGCCGCGGGCTTCGTTAACTCCAATGCGAAATAACCCCGATGACGACGTACAAAATATAGGTATGTATATCTTTATATGTGGCGGTGTTTGCATGACGCAAACGAATTAAGAGCGCAGAGCCGGTTGCCACACGGAGTTTTCCTTCTCACGCGGTGGATGACCTGATCATTTCAGCCACACATATGTTTGCGCGGATCACAATGGGAGCAAAATAATACCTAAGATGGAAGCGTGAGAGATAGATAAATCATAGCACTGTTAAATGTAAGCTCAAACCGGCGCGATGTCTAGATGCCCGCAGGGGCCATCTTTGTGGCTGCCGGTTTACCGGGCTGTCTTGAAGGCAAATCGCAAGCAGGCCATGCTTCCCGCAAGACACAAACTGTTCCAGCAAACGGTTCCCCTTAGCAGTATTCGAACATCCTGCAAAGACCTGCTGGTTACTGGACGTTGCCAGTACAAACTGCAGAACGTGGGTCCAGAGACGTGCTGGTACTGGAAGGTTACCAGGAGGAATTGTCGAACTTCATTCAAAGGCCTGCGGGTACCGAGACGCTGCCGGTAAAAATTACTTTAAGTCCAGCAAGATATCCTAGAGGACCAGCAGACCCCCCTCTGCTGGGATTTTTGATCGGGCGGTCATAGTCAGCGACAGCACTTGACGCCTCCTTGTTGCGGCTCTTCACATTTGGACACTCGTCAGCGAGATGGCCGTGTTTCCTGCATTTCCAGCAAGACGAGGGCTTCGGGCCTTTTGACCGCGTCCAACAATGTACAGCACGTTGACCTTGCTTGCCACATAAAAAGCACTGCTCTTTCGCTTTTCCGGCTTCTTTCTCGCGGCTCTTGCTCGGCACGTCTGCTTTGTTATTTGGTCTGTCCTGTTTCCCTTTGGCGAGATTTGTCAGGCCTTGCGCCTCCAAATAATGATCAGCCGTTCCGGCTAGCTGATCGAGCGTTCGGCATCCTCGCTCTTTCAAGAAGATGGCGAGTTTCTCATCGCATCTTTGCAAAAACTGTTCGGATACAATGATATCCCTCAATGCGTCGTACGTTTTTGCTGTTTTCGCCATCTGCTGCCAATGATCGAAGTACCCGAGCAGTCTACGAGCAATTTGTCGCCCTGTCTCGGAATTCTGTGGCTTAGCTTCGCGAAACTTTTGCCTATATCCTTCTTCGGTATACCGGAACCTTTGCAACAACGTTTGCTTCAGCTTCTCGTAGTCTGTGGCATCCTCTGCAGCCGTACGTCCGACAATACTCAAGGCTTCTCCTGAGAGGAATAAGCTTAGCGAGAGTGCCTACCTGTCGCTTGGCCATCCCTGGCTGGTGGCTACCCGCTCGAAGCGCTGAATGTACGCGTCGAGTTTGTCGCGGCCCTCATTGTAGGGAGGAATAAGCTTGTTGGGGCTCCTGAACGCTTCGCTGCTGGCTTCCACGGTCTCCACCGGTTCCAACCATCCCAGCCGTGCGCTCAGCAAGACGACACTTAGCCTCCATCAGACTTTTGCCGCCGCCAGACGAGCGATCTCCTGTTCATGTGCTATTCGCGACGCGTCCCTATCCTCAGCTCGTCTGTCGCGCTATTTGTTCTGCTGCTCATCAATCCACTCTTTCAGTTCGCTACCCGACAAGCCAAGTTCCTTGCCAATCGGAATATACTTCTCCCAATCCATTCCCGCCCACTGCACAAAAGAGAAGTGCTGCTCTGAAAGGAGCTAGAGCTTGGTCCTACGTCGCGGACACCAGGAAATTGTGATGTTTAGGACGGTTCGGGCACTTCTACTGTTGTGCAGCGGCGCGGAAAACAGACAGCGCGTCGTTTTCCAACATTTATATACAAACTAAAAAAAATGAAAAGAATTCGGTGGTGTGGTTGCTGTCGGAGCGTCCACCACAGCACGCGAGGAGGTATAACGGGTGGCAGTCCCGTGATCTGAGGCTCACGACTTTAGAGCAGCGTTAGCGGCGTCTAGGAGATGCCTGGACCGGCGCGGCCTCGGACGTCATGTGAGGCGCCATTCACTACTGTCACGAGGGAGCGTGGCAAAAGTACGTCTTTTTTCGCGCGACACGACAGAACTGGGTGGTATTGCGCGCCAAAAGGTAGAAAGGTTGGCAGCAGCGATATTTACAGGAAAACGTGACAGCGACCATGGCTGGAGAAGCAAATCGTTCAATACAACAAAACAGTTTTCTCTGACAAATATGTATCGGCAAGAGTGGACAGAAATGCGTTATTCAGAGTAATTTCGCCGGTGCCGCAGTTAACGCAGGCACCGAAATCCTGAAGGAAATCAATTCCGAGAATCACATAATCAGTGCACCGGGGTAGTACGAGAAATTCTATTTTAAGAACTTGCTGCTAGAGTGACACACTGGCAATAGAAATACCAAGGGGCGCAATGCACTCTACACTGACACCATGAAATGCCACACAACCATTGCACGGCAACATAACTTTTCGAGCAATCATTTCTTTAAATGTCACACTGATGACGGAAACTAGCACCAATATCCACTAACGCAGTTGCAGGTGCACTGATGATGAACACACACACTTTGTTCTTCATCATCATAACACAAAGAGGAGTAGTTCGCAGAGACGGAGACTAGCCAGCCACCTTACCTGCATCGGCCGCGCCGGCTGCTTTCCCGACGGTGATGGTGGCGTAGGACGTCGCCGTGGTGACGTTGAACGGCGTTGGCGGCTGTTTGGTGGCATCAGGCTGCGGTCTGATGCTGGCAAGTCACTCCTGTTGTAATGAAGGAAAGAAATCATGGGTGGCGAGACGGTGGTGTTTTATACACGAGGTTTTGTCAGCCAATGCTCATCGTTAACGCCATCTGCAAAGTTAGGCCAAGGCGATGGTGGTCCGTAACTAGTCTGGCGGCGCCGGCGACAAAAACGAGAGATGGACTGTAGCTGTAGCAAACAGGCGATATGCAGCCGAAGTTGTAGCCTTCAGGATAAGCCCTGGAGCGCTCCGAGTAGAAACACGTTCTTCTGAGTGCCGATTGATGGTCGTATCGCAGCAGGTGCGTTGGTCGTGCGTCATGTCGTCGGGAATAGAACGTCGGTGCTGTCGCAGCTGATCGACTCGGCATTCTGCAACGCCGGACATTGCCGAAAACGAGGAGACAGTCATTGAAGGTTCGTGAGGTTGGCTAAAGGCGTTAAAAGCGCAACCAACCTGTTCGGCACTCACTGATTTGTTGTTCCATTCGAGTTATTCGCGGACAATTTGCCTCACAGTTGCCGCTAGGTCAAACTGGAACTTGTAGCTGTCCTCAACGCTTGCAACCGTTGCAAAATTTGGTAATCTACCGCACTTCCGTGCGATACGGCGTAGCTTCAGGGTCAGAAACGTGCGACAATGCTTAATGACATCAGCGACCAAAGCGAGACTCTCCTTGCCAATAAAGTTCTTATACACGTCCTCGGCAATTCATTTCAGAAGGGGCTCAACTTTGTCCTGTACGGGCATTCGAGGATTCACGGTCTTGCCCTAGTTGAGGATCGCCTCGATGTAGATAGTACAAGTCTCACTTGGCACTTGACCACGCTGAAGCAATGACTGCTCTGCCCGTCTTCTTTTCTTGGCGGAATCTCCGAAGAACTCTGTTACTACAGTAGCGAAGTGATCCCAGGATGTTAGTGATTCTTCGTGGTTCTCGAACAACACAAGCGCAGCGTCCCTCAGGAAGAGAGCGACACGCTCTAGGTAAGCCGCGGGATTCCAGCCGTTGCACTTCCTCACACGCTTGTAGTGGGTGAGACAGTCCCCCACGTACTCGCCGGGTTTTCCTGAGAAAGGGCGTTGGTCCCTCCGACGCATCAAGGCAGCTGTTGCCCTTGCCGGAGGAGCTGGAGCTGACTGTTGCTCACCGTTGTTGGGCATCATGATCTCCATTAGCGTTGGGGGCAGTCGAGTGAGGAGTCGCCTTCGGCGTAGACCTAGCGGCAGCGGCTCCGTTGTCTTGGTCGAATAACCCCGCACCTCCACCCCAAAACTGTTACGGTTAATGCTCAAGTATGTTTATTTACAGGGCGAGGTTGACGGTGGGGTAATGGCAGCGTCGGTAGACCACACCAGCGCAAGTCTTCTTCCTCTTCTTCTTCCCCGGCTCATACCAGTTGCAACATATATATATATATATATATATATATATATATATATATATATATATATATATATATATATATATATATATATTTCGAAGTAGAGGACGTGCAAAGCGAAAACTTCGTTTATTTTTCCAACGTTTCAGCCGGGGCCCGGCCTTCATCAGGGAAGGCCGGGCCCCGGCTGAAACGTTGGAAAAATAAACGAAGTTTTCGTTTTGCACGTCCTCTACTTCGAAGTATTGCATTTGCTGGATCCAAGGACACCTTCTTCTTCATATATATATATATATATATATATACTACGCTTCCGTCTTGGGTATGATTTTGCCACCATTGAGATCCGCCCAGAAATTTGTGTCGAATTTGTGTTCTTTCCGGAGACACTACATGGCAC
>JALIZH010022337.1:0-25256 GCA_030522465.1 Rhipicephalus appendiculatus
GATGCTTTCGTAATGCAAAATTTCCATAGTTTCTTTGTCGTCACATCTTGCGCTACATGATGGATGAACGCAGCATCCCCAGATGAAGCTGTGTCAACCGAAGTGTGAAGCGAACAAAGATCGTTAAGGATGGTTGCTTGCTGGGCTAGTTGGTTCATTTCAACACATCTAACAGCGCGCGAAACACACAGTTGGAAGTCAGCGCTCTTTACACTCTCTCTCTATTGTCCCTTCCAGTTTCGCGCGCTGTTACATGTGTTAAAGATCGTTCTTTCCTGAAAACACAATGATAGAAATATATAGAAAGCGGTGTACATTCAACACGAGGTGATTCGTAGAACGTGGGCAGGGCATCGCTCCTGCATAATGGGATGCGATGTGCAATATTTACCATATCCGTTTTCAGTACCTCCGTGCGCTCTGTCATTGGAAGATGACACGTGGCGTGATTGATTTTGCTTTGGTTTTTATTGCTCTCGGGCAGCCGCTGCGATCTTTAGAATAAACACCGGACGCAACAGGTCTCTGCGAGGGCATCGCACGCGCAGCATCGCTTCCTGTGCATCGAGGTGAATGACGCTTTTGCAGCAGCGATCGATATCACGTTGGGTCGGGTCAGGTCACCGGGACTCAGAACGTCAGGTCGCGAACTCTGGACGCTGAGAGCAAGGGCCAGTTAATAAGGTGCGCGGCCTGTTTTATTTATTTATACTTACAATTCTTTCTCGTTGTTTTCTAACCCTAAGTGCGAGTTTAAAGCACTCATCATCTATTTTTACGAGGCTAGTAGAAAGAAAAATGCGCCTCGGCACAAGAGTTCAGTTGTCCGAAGATTTGTAGAAGACTGGAGGTCTGAATTTGTTTTTTTGAAGAGCTGGAGAAAAATTAGATGTAGGAGGCAACGTACGAGTATATTTATAGTAACACTCTAAGTGCAAATGGCTGTCTCGTTCTGGATTCGTCTGGGTATTTTTTTTTTTTTAGTTGAGCACAGGGACAAAATAGTTTTAGCGCGAACGAAGGATTTTTTTTTCTTTTATAAGATCTTACGATGCTCTCGTGGTTATGATGAGGTGGCCATGCAAACCTGCGGGCGTAGAAGAGGCAAGGAATCATATACGACTGAATACTGCGTGGCTTGATAGGTATTAGTGAACCATTTACAAAAAAAAAAACAATACAAACGCGAGATGAATTAATGAAGCAAAACGGAAAATTCTCAAATCTCAATCGCGTTTTATTACGATACGTTTACAAGGTTGAAAAACATGAAAACAAGCGAATAAAATATAATTAAAATGTCTGAAAACAAAATGATTATATTGATTTAACTTACTAACTGCAAGCGTTTAAAAAAATCCCCTTGATGACTTCTTTACTCATTGCGAGATAAGCCTGATATGTCACGAGCTATACTGATGGAAACGTAGGTCACTTGATTAAAATTTCTCGTCCGTGCTAGTTTCTTTCATCTCCTTATACCTAGTGCGCTTGCAAAAGTTTTTCATTTAGAGTTAGTCGTTGCGTACGCCTGATAAAGTGACCGTCAGTTCTCTTGCTTCTATAGACTGAAAGACCTACTTCTATAGACTGACAGACCGCTGGGTCTGTTGAAGGGCACTCACAGTCAGAGCAGTGTTTCTCAAGCGATATCATCTTTCACGACGCGGATTCAAGACTTCTGAAAGCTTCAGTTACACACTAGCTTTTAAAGACTGTTACGCCATGACGCGCGCCTCTTTGTGGTATATCATGTGTTACGTATTTTCTTATGGCCTTTTACGATAGCGCGGCTGTAATGACCTGTCATGTCGGTAAGAAAAACTGGTGATTGGCAACCTGTACGCTTGAACATTTAGACAGAAATTTTTGTTCTTGACATAAATCTGTCTTTCAACTCCTACAACCACAAGGATATCATCTGGAGAAAGAAGGCACCGCACCCGAAAAGTACAGCTTCTGAAGAAAAGGTGTATATTTCTGGGTGACGTAAAAAAACTAGGAAAACTCTTAAGCGGTCGCACAGACAAGTCCGTCAGATGAATGACAACCAGCTATTCGAACGCCCTATGGGGCAGGGATATACCGCGCGTGTGCAATGCTACTTGTACCGCCCTTACCGTGCAGTGAAGCAAAGCCTTGTCATGGACATAATTTCCGTAGCAGTTTCAGCGAGTGATGTCACGGCTAGATCAATGTAGATAAATGTATGTGGTAGTTGTACGTTGATGATAAATATATCATGTAGATAAATCTATGTTGTATGTTTGGCAACTTATCTTACTAATCTTTTCAGGCTCCCACACTACTGGTGTTGTGCTAAATTCACGCACTATTTTATTCCCTAAGCGAGTGCACCCATATAACTAGCCGCACAGGCTAACGGCCTAAGTACTTCTTGTTTGTTTGTTCGGGTTTATTGGCGCAAAAGCGACTTAGGCTATGCTGCTCCAAGAGCAGGGTCTGAGAGGGATCAAACGTAGTGGGCAAATCCTGCGTTATTTAGAGTCTGTTAAGATAGCCGACTTCACTTTAAAAAATTCTTGACATTTGCGAGAGGCACAAGCGCATCGTCTCCTAAGATGAAAGTTGGGTGTAAAGGTATGCACGTTTTATATAGTTCGTTGAAGTGTTTGCGTCTCTGCGTTTCGATATGTGGGCATGTAATTAGAATGTGCAATACTGTTAGTGGAGCGTAACAGTTTTCGCATCTTGGCTGTGCCTCTTTCGTGAGTGGCTTGTAACCACGTGTCTTGTATTTCTTGACTATAAACTTGACTTGTTATGTCAATGGCCAGCAGCTTTAGCTGCTAATGTACTCTCTACCCGGTTAAACCGACACCTCCTCCAAACAAGCGTAGTTAACTATCTAGTTAAGTGTTAACGAGCACTCCCCTGCCGAGAGCTCCTTCAATTACCTTTCTTCCGTCCACTTCGGTGCGTTACTGCACTTCCTTCGCCAAAGTGCGCCTGTAATAAAAAGAAACGGACTCAACGCATGAGTCTGCAGTTACTGCGTTTTCTTCTTGCCAAGTGCGTGTGTATATTTTGCTCCCGGCTCTGGCTGCTTTACATCGTCGTTCCCTCAGGGGCCCTTTTATGACTCTGACGACTATTATACGATGGCCACGTCGTCGAGAAGTTTTACTGCTTCATTCTCACTACTTGTTCTCACTTTTAACGTCGCAACAATACATGCAAAGAGGAAAAGTATGAGCAAAATACGAGTCGTTCTGAAAGGAAAAAAAAACAACAACAAGAGAATGAGAAAATCTGGGAAAAACGATGAAACGAAAAAAAGGGCAAGACAAAGAAAGGCACGCGACGTTGTCTTCTGCGAAAAACGTGTTTATATGCGTGAAATCCTGGGAGACCGTATAACGTGGGGGCACTGAAGGAAGTTATCTCCTTTTCCGCAGAGGTGTTCCAAAAGGATCAAATTAGCGCGAGGCTCGGCTTTACACCCAGACACATATAAAAGTCCTTGAATCTTGACTTGAAGGTCACGGGATTGAATGCCGGCCGCAGCGGCCGCGTTTAAAAGGAGTTGCAGTGCTAGAAACCCGTGCTGGATTTACGTGCAGGTTTAAAGAACCCCACTTGGCCGAAATTTATGGAGCCCCGAACTAAGCCATCTCCCATAATCATATCGCAGTTTCGGGTTGTAAAACTGCAACAATTACTGATACAAATGTACATAAGATAGCTTGAGCTGTTACGCGCATACGTCAGGTTCTGTCATAGCCTATGTCCACATAGACGACACGATGTGTTAATGACACCATAAGTCGCCTAACTCACTCATGAATCAACTCACTAAGACTGAGATCGCGCCGTGAGTCTGAGTCTGAGCGATACTGGATCTGTGATATTTTGGTCAGTTCGAGTCCGAGTGAGTACGGAAGCAGGAAAATTTTAGTGAGTCTGAGAACGAGCGAGTCCTCAGAGCAAAATATATTTCTCGAATGAGTCTGCATGAGGTCCACTTTTTATGCACACCTATGAATGACACCACTTTTGTTGATATTGAGATGCGTAAAATTTTTCTAAGTAATATTTTGTTGTCACAGAAATTGTTGCTTGCAGTAGAGGGAAAACAGTATTGTCACAAAAATGTTGCGGTCCCGATGCGGCAAGAATAACGCTAATAATAGTGCCTGTCTCACGAAAATGTACCGGTGCGGCTGCAGACACGTCGTGCGCTCCTGAAATACGAGACGTTAGCGTTATGCTCCAAAAAAATAGGGAACGTGAGCCATGTTGCAAACAAGGGGTGATGCGGCTTAAGCCTTTCCACGGCTCTCCCGACGGATCTCGGCTAATGAGCGCCCTCCGTCTCTGTCACGTCGTCGCGTGGGCGAACGCTGATTGGTCGGGAAGGCAGAAACTGAGCCTATGCATCCGGCCGCCCCCCGGTGGTTGGGGATCGCTTGCTTCCCTAACCGGGAACGATTTCTCGTGGGACTAATCACTTCCTGCGAAAGATGCGACTGCCAATGAGAAGCGTTGCCTTTTTTGTTTTTTTGTTTTTGCTGTCTTCCTTCTAACACATGCCTTCCTACGATGACGCTGGATAGTGTTTACCCGGCTCTCCTCGATCCTTCCTAGGTCGCCGGGCCGGAATCCATTAGGTTTGATGTTCCTAAGGCAGCGGCAAATGTTGCTGTGACGCTTTTCGCGGCCATCCCTGTTTCGGTGCTCAAAGGACGAGGGAATGGAATATAATGTACCCGGGTAAAACGATACATTGTCTTCTTCACAGACGTAAATATACCATGACTGTAGGAACATAACTGGCTTATGAAGAAGCGGACATGCGATATATATCAAAGTAGCGGAGGCCTACCAGCAGCGTAAACATGTTTATGGGACGGGAACGCAGTGCACGGATGTTAGTTTACTGTTTCTTTTTTGCCTGTTCTTAGTGCTTTTTGTGGCCGAGTGTGGCGCCGCGGAAAAGTGAGGCAGAAAACGAGGGCTATATTGGGGAGGTCGTAAGTAATGTGAGCGTCGAGTGGGCAGTTCATATTGTCACTAAAAGAAAAAAAAAGAACAACGTTCAAGTCCATGGTAAATATAACATGGTGGTTTTTAATGTTTCAAATCGTTGAATTGCATTCTCGCTTCTTTTTCTTTTTCTTTTTTTTCTCCGGAGAAAAGAAATGTAAAACCTGGCATATTATCTCACATGTAAAACGCCCTATGACCGCTTATGGAAAACACCTTCACTTGCTTATTGAGGTGTTCAAATAAATAAATTAAGCTAAAACAGAAAATTATGTGATATAAGCTGCATCTAAGACATATGCCTACGCCATATATAAGAGGCTGAAAATGCCAAAGAGGAGTAGTTAAGTTTGAGACCGTTATAACGAATATTTATGGTGTACAGCTTTAAGGGAACTTGATGCCAGTAACTTGGCCGCATAGCTCGGAGTATGAAGGGGGTAACTGCAACTGCCTCTTGGAATTGCCAATTATCTGCGTATGTCTGACGCTGCCGATGAGATTCAGTTTCTCAAACGTCGCGGAAAAACGATGTGGATGCAGCAGCGTGGAATGTGTTAGGAGTGCTATGAATGAACCACTTACGTTATACTATTTGTAGGAGAAATATTGTTATAACAGCGTCAGGGGAATCAAACAACGTTCGGGGCACCATGTGTTTCTGAGGTTTATAGGGTAGATACGGAGACTTCAGCGGGTTCATTTAAGGAAGCTCTAGCGCTGAAAACGCAGGGACCAAGGAAGAGATACCAAACCAACCTGCCCAACACTCTGTACCCTGGAATGGCTGCTTTTGCTACTCTATTACTTTGACAGATGGCTTACAGGTAGTAAGAAAATATTAGCGGAAAAAGAAGGAAAAGTGACCAATGGCAACTCTGATGTCTTCTGCTAACAATATGCACTAATCCAACGGAAGTGACCGTAAGGAACGGACACTGCACTCGATTTACGGGATAGTTTGGCTATGATTAGTACAAGTGATCACTACGGGGCTGCCACTGCGAGGAATTGCAAGGAAAGTAATGAGTCTTTCCATAGGTACGTTGCAGTTGGCCAGAAAAAAAAGCCACTATAGACAAGTCAAAACCTACTTACAGGCTCTATGTTCCTCTCCTCTTTTTTTTTTCTCCTTTTATGGCGCAGCGGTAACGTTTTTAAGTACGCACTATAACTCGTCCAAGAATATGTCCTTCTGCAACTTTTCCGATTAAGGGTGTCATAATCTTTGGCGAATTTGCAGAACAACTTTATAACCATTGTTGAATTTTTAGGTATTTCGCAATCGATACCGCACACTACACAGTTGCATCGTCGATGCGCGTATCATCCCTTCAACGGTGGCGGAATGTGGGCGTGCGCAAAGCTATAGATAGCACCCTACCCCTTCATCCTTACTGCTCGCTATTTATTTATTTATTTTTTGTACTGGTTTTACATGTATATGTCCTTCTAGTTGTCTAGACGTAACGGTCTCAAGTACTGCTCGATTCCTTGCAGTGTTCGTTTCTTAGGTCACACTTCTCCGCGAATTCAAATTGCCTCAACGGTCGCGTTGAGCTTCTCGAAATCCTTTCGTTCGACGGGCGTCGCAGCGGGGGATTGGTTTTTCCAAAGGGCGCGCGTAAGTTTTTCGTAACATCCCGCCCACTTTTTTTCGCCTATCTGCTTCTACCTCTTTTTTCGCCTTCGATCCGAACTTGTCGCCGCAAGTCCGCACCTGCTACCATAGAAGGGCGCCCCATTTTACGGCACGTTGCGTCACAAAAAGATTGGCTAGAAAGCCTGACGTATTATGGAGGCATTTTGAAAAAAAACTTGAGGCAGCCTTTTCGAACGATCGTTGGAGGAACCACTTTTGCTTCTTTTCAGCGGGTTACAAGACTATAACTACGCCAACGCGTGTGTGTGATTCTAGGACCTAACCGATTAGCTGGAGTGTGGCAATCGCTGAGTTCGATTGTGAATTCGTTCTGCGAGTCCCACATGGATCTGCTTTTGTTAACGAAAAGCAAACAATGAACTTTTACTATAGAGATAAATCCTCTAACGCAGCGTGATGCGTGGGTGTTCTTTTAGAAAGAATTTTAGATTTGCCCTAAGCAACATTAAGTGTACAGTTTAAAGTTCATTGGGATTTCTGAGGATAATTCGCAGAATGCTTTTGCATGCATGTGGATTCGTATGGAAGGATATTGCTTTGTAAATGAACGCCCACTTTGCTTGAAACGATTCGTATTTGATAAAAGTGAAAGAAAGAAAGAAAGAAAGAAAGAAAGAAAGAAAGAAAGAAAGAAAGAAAGAAAGAAAGAAAGAAAGAAAGAAAGAAAGAAAGAAAGAAAGAAAGAAAGAAAGAAAGAAAGAAAGAAAGAAAGAAAGAAAGAAAGAAAGAAAGGGCGGCAGCCATGTGAGGGCACGCGTTCAGTTTTGATTGAAGCAGATTATTATGAAAATAAACATTGTTGGGATTTCAGAAAGATGCAAAATAAAAAAAAAGGACCTGTCCAAAGGCGGTCACGTTAATACAACCTGCGCCCGGTTACACGCTCAACGAGAGCAAGATGCATATAACTTCGTGGGCCCTGCATATTTCTCAGGTATATCCGGAATCCGTGAATGAGACATTTACAAATCCTTCGTAAGCGCGGGGACACATTTACATAAACTCTAAATTCATTGATGACACTTGTCTGCTTCAGATGTATAGTCAACGCCAGATATAGGACCACGGCGCTTCCGACGCCTTGTCACAGTGGTCTAATAGACCACACATGTAAATGTGTGGTCTATTAGACCACAAGGTAAATAACCGGTGGTCTAATACACCGCCAGTTCCTCGTCGCGGTGGTCTAAGTGGTTACGGTGCTCGCCTGATGACAATGTGGCTTGATCGAATCCCGGCCGCGGCGGCAGTATTGCGATCTATGGAGCCTATATTACTGGAGGTCCATGTTCATAGATTTTGATGCACGTTAAAGAACCCCAGGTGGTAAACATTAACTGAAGTCCTCCACTACGGCGTCTCCCTCATAATCATGTGGTGGTTTTGGGGCGCTATATTCCCAACAATTATCACAATATATACCACCAGTTACTTTCCCTGCGCTGTTATACTGACTGTTCAGTCTCAGCTCTTCCATTATACTGTATAGTGAAGTAGCACACTTTTGACGTGGGGACAAACGCGTGAAGAAAAACACGACACTTCAAAAGTTATCAATTATAGTAGCCAGTGCCGCGTCTTTCTTGTCCCATTTGTCCCCGTCAAAAAGTGCGCTACTTAACCATACAGGTATAATGTTGAGTCACACACTGGGCCAGCTCTCAACCCTGTTGAACTTCATCTTAGATGTTCCATTTAATTACCAGCTGCAAGGGTCGGCTACCTTCGTTTCCTGCCTGGTCTAAGCCGCTGTTCTTCCATTTATCATTAAGTTATGGCTAACCGTTTCAGTTTCATCGCTCTTTTCATCCTCGTCTATTTGTTAATTTCTTTCGCGAAAGAACCCAAGTGCTTGAAATTTGAGGAGCCCTTAATTACGGCGTCCGTAATTGTCATATCGCTGTTCTGACACGTAAAATCCGAGAAATTAACTTTGTCAACTTCTCCAGCTTTGACGTTAACCTGCCAATTTTCGTCCCTTATATGTTAACAGTACTGTTGACTGCTTGCGCAGTAGGCGTCAGGAGTTGAGATACCACTGACTCTCAGAAAGCTTTAAATCTTCCACCATATTTGACCGTATTCGGTCTAACTGCACAGTGCATGTTTTTAGGGCGTTTAAGAACAGACCGGACAAAAATTGAAGGCTTACTCCCGAAGCAGCAGGAATATTCCGGTTTTCCTTTCTTTCTTCGGTCACGCGCAGGGCCGTAGCCAGAAAATTTTTTCGGAGGGAGGGGAGGGGGGGGGGGTTCAACCATAGCTTATGCACGTACGTGTGTGCTTGTATATATACGCAAGCAAAATTGAAAAATTTCGGGGGGAAGAAAGTTGTACCCCCCCCCCCCCCCCCCCCGCAACCCCCCCCTTGGCTACGCCACTGGTCACGCGGTCCCTATATTTTTTATGGTCATTGTGCGCTTTTTTTTTCCCCCAAGACAGGGTTAGGCAGCCGGTTGGAATTTGTTAATGTCTATCGTATGCGCTGTAAGCGCATAATTTTTCTGTGAATACTGCATGTAGCGTCAAAAATGAGATATTTTTAAACGTTCCGCACGGGAAGGAACATCCTGGTATGTGTATATACACCTTTAGATGCTGCTTGAAGGGCATTTTGACAGGGAAAATTTGCAATTGCTGTGTTTACTGCTGAATACAATATTCACATACAGGTGTGAGCCTATCGTTGGCAAGCGCCGGAGAATGCCTACCGGGATGCAACCGTATATTTTCGTGAAGGGTTCTCAGTACATGCCAGCGATCAGCTGCAATAAAGGCCTTGCTCATATGTGCACAGAAGTCGCGAAAACAAGCTTCGTAGTGATCTCATGCTCTTCCTGATATTGCTTGCAATGATGCAGAATGATTCTGCTAAGAAGAGGGAATATATGGGGCGGTTTCAAATGAGATTGACGCACCTGAGGAAAAAAAATCTAAAGTTTGTTGTTTAAGCTATATAAATGGCAGCAAGAGGACAGAAATGCGTAATCGCTGAACTTCCCGGGTGGCCCACCAGATAGATAGATAGATAGATAGATAGATAGATAGATAGATAGATAGATAGATAGATAGATAGATAGATAGATAGATAGATAGATAGATAGATAGATAGATAGATAGATAGATAGATAGATAGATAGATAGATAGATAGATAGATAGATAGATAGATAGATAGATAGATAGATAGATAGATAGATAGATAGATAGATAGATAGATAGATAGATAGATAGATAGATAGATAGATAGATAGATAGATAGATAGATAGATAGATAGATAGATAGATAGATAGATAGATAGATAGATAGATAGATAGATAGATAGATAGATAGATAGATAGATAGATAGATAGATAGATAGATAGATAGATAGATAGATAGATAGATAGATAGATAGATAGATAGATAGAAGCGCACTCAAAACATTGGGATGAACAGCCTACACGTGATGGCACATAATCGTAGCATATAGAAAATCATAAGTGAGGCAGCCTTGGAGGATAAACTTGCGACCGCCACATCAAACGCATGAACACTCGATACAGAAAATATAGAGATGCGAAGAAAAGCCACGGTAAGAGAAACCGTATAGGTGAACCCGAGCCTTCTATTTGCGCGCGAATAACAAGCCTATTTTTGGCACCGCGACTGGCATCGGCTTATGCTCGCCGATCTCTCTGTCTATAACCCGATACCCTATGCTTTCAGTGTAGATGTATAGGTTTCTTTTTTTTTTTTTCGTAAACACTACCTTCCATAGGGGGTCGTTATTTCAACTACAGCATTTTGAAACGCGACCGATAACTTCCGCGACCTCTGCTCGCTACGTCGAGCGGTGAAAAACAATTTCGGTCTCCGCGTCTGGCCTGAGTTTCGGGATCGACAAACTTGCCATCCTGTACTGTGTCGCCATATGCGTCGTCTCTCCGCCCAGGACGTTATTCATTCCTGCATCTCTGCCTCGCCAGCGGACGTTTGGAAAAGGATCGACGTCGTCGTCGCTATCGCATTTCCTGCGAGCATACTGCTGCGCCCGTATGTTGGCTGGCCGTTAGTTTGGAGGCACGCTTCCCCGCTCCGTCAGAACAATGTCGTTTCCTCTGACGCTTTGTCAGTGTAATCATCCGCGCCTTTCCTCCGGCACAAAGAAAAAACGAAAAATCGCGGAACGCGAAGCTGTCAATATTTTGCGCAACTGTGAAAGCGGTAGCAGTAAAGTGGTCGTCAGGAACACCTTCCTTGTTGCCGTTGCTGTGCGTATGAGGCGACTGGTTCGCAGTCAAGTCGTCAGCAGAGCAGTTTAGGTCATAACACCCCGTTATCGAATGGTATAAGTAAACTTTTCTGCCTGTTCCAAGCCGTGAAAACCGTTGGAGAGGAAACCTATATAAGCGCGTGAGTCTCTCTGGTTGGAAATGAAGATGTGGTGTCGCGAATCCGCGCCTAGTCATTATGATCATCATTTAGTTTTACTTATTCATCCTGCTTTCGCCACGTGGCCTGCGGAATTACTACCACCACCACTACTACTACTACTACTGCTACTACTACTACTACTACTACTTCGAGAACGGTGAAGACAGTGAATACAACGGCACAAGAACATTAAAACAGCTTTGCTGTAAAAAGTGTATTCAACAGGAAATATTTGTTTTGCTGTAGGCTCCGGAAAAAAACGGTTCTCTCATCACTCTGTTAGCTCACCGATAAATAATTTGGCACAGTATTATAAAGGATGCATCTGAGCCTGCATAATGCAAACCAGAATATTCCGCTACATTTTCTTGAGCAATTTCTCCATGTACTAGCGGAGATCCTTCATGTCTATCATCCGAAGGACGCAGTCGTTAAACTTGGCGTTAAAGGGCCCCCTCAACCATGGAGGCTTGGCCATTGGAAACAATCGCCGCGTGTAGATCGCGCGGTGGCAGCTGTGGCTGCAAAATGTCGAAATGAACGTCGAGGAAACAGCTGCAGCTTATATGAGAAGCCCACCTGCACTTCACGCAGAAGGAGTGCTGCACGCTTCCCGCCTAAGAGCCAAGGTTACTTCCACATATGGGCGCATGCGTAAGACATCGTGGGCACAAGGTCACTGATTATCGTAAATACGACCTCCTTTACTCATTTGAAATGAAGGTTTCGCTAAAGGCGCCGTCAAACTAGGCACTTAAGACTTTCGCCTTAGTAAGGGAAATTCTCGGCCTAAACATCAATTCATAGAAGATGCCATATAGCTCCTGATGTTCAGCCAAGTATCGGTGAGCAAAGGCCAAGGAGCAACGTAAAGAAGGGAACAAAATACGGCGAAGGCAATCCCTGTACATTATACCAACCAGGAGAACATTCCCTTCTGACAGTTTGCCCGCAAAACCGTATCGCTCGAGGCCGTGAGAGCTTGTAATTAATGCAGGTGCCATGGCAGGGTATCGAAACCGGCGTCCACTGATCTAAGCAGCCCGACCCTGCACATTGATTTCGATGGGGGCGGAATGCAAGAACACCCTTGCACGTACAATTAAGCACACGTTCAAGGAACCCCAAGTGGTCAAAAACAATCTGGAGTCTCCGACTGCGTCATGCGTCTTATTATTACCGTAGTTTTGGCGATCGCAAAAGCCAGAAAAACTGATATTATTGGAAGTCAATCACGTCTTTCTTTTTTCCCCAAATGAGCCTTTTTAAGTATACGGCCCTTTTAGATAGAGAAGAGATAACATCAAAGTCAACTCGCACAAAATTGAGGCATTGCAACAGGTGACGAAAGGCGCACGTGCGGTTTTTGGCGGCAGCTTGTTGCTACAGGTGCCATTGTGATGCCGCCGACTTGGGTCGATACCGTGTTTTAAATGCGAATGCATTTCATAGTCGGGCTATGTCAGGCGGCGTTGTCCCGCGTTGTCCCGTGTTGTCCGGCGTTGTCCTCGGAGGAGGAGGAGGAGGATAGGTTGAGGAGGTGTCCGCGCGCCGGCAGGTGTTATCTCTCCGCTCTCACTCCCTCTCCCATAGGCAACAGCTGCGGGCGCGTGCGCTTATCCTCGCCCCTAGCAAACGGAGCATGTGGTGCGAGAGAGTGTAGGAGAGGGTAGGTGCAGTGCTTCGCCGCTCCTTCTCGCCGTTCGCTCTCTCTCCTCCCTGCGCCCCACTCTCCCGTCCGCTCGCGCCTGACTCTCGACCGTTCGCTGGCTGGGCGCCTCAAGGCGATGAAGTCGGTGTCGGCGCATTCGCATTTCCTCACGATTCCCTTCGGGGAGGTGGGGGGCATTTTTTTGTGAGAGCCGACTGTTTTTTTTTGCTTTTCATTTTCCGATCAGCATTCCCCCGCGTCACTGACTGTTTTCCTCATGCTAGTGAATAGTAAAACAGACTTTTTTTTGTTGTTGTTGTTCACTAGCCATTTTTGCTAAACAAGACGACTGTTTATACAGCTCAAGTAATGTGCGAAAGTCATAGAAGGCCAGTTTTGTTTCACAACTTTATATCGCATGCATACTAAATTTCAAACAGCGGTCTCGCGGTGTCCAACTGCGAATCTTATGAAAGAACAGACAAACTTTACATTATTATAGGGATGAGTCACCTTCTAGGTTGTAGTTTAACAAGTAACTACGTAGCGAGGACTCACTAAATGTCCCTGCACTTTGTGTAATGGCGATGACCTGATGATTCAGCTAAGGGCGCAGACGATGAGAACATCACTTATATGTCACTTCTGTTTTAGTGCAGCATTTCTACCGCTGAGGATCTACGGGGCGTCTCAAACTTCTTTTCTCTGGTAGATTTTGGGAAAGTCCAGTTTTTCTATGCGTTTGTCCAGAGATGTTGTTTCTTCAAGAATACCATCAAATTGGTTCATTGTAGCGTTGAACTAAAATATTTTTTATCGTTGTTCTTTTCTATCTTTTACGGATCTTGAACGCATATGCGCTGGAATATACTTAAAGCGCATTTAAATATAAGAGCTCAATATATGTGCTAGCTTTTGACTTTGCCTTGTCAGCGTTGTTGCACATTTCCTTACACTATAGCCAATGCTTTCGAGTGGCAGGGTAAAAAAAAAGTCATCTACGTAGCGTTCCGTGCAATTTAATGAACTCCATTGATTCTAATTCAGTCGGTGTCCCTAATGTTGCCTAACTTTTCTTGTAGGAAGCGCACGGACGGCACAATCGCCCGTACATCCTGTAAGGCCAGATGCGTCTGCAACATCCTCGTCCTCCTGTCATTAAATTATTGAACCAGTTGAGGCTATCTATAATGTGGTTACGCGAAATTCTGCGTTCAGTAATATGCTGACGCGTATTCAACGTGGTTAAATTGCCTCTCATAATGCATAAAGTTCTACGTATGAAATGGAATAATTAACTTGTTTCGGCAATCTTACTTTTATTTACTGATTTATCAATGTAGAGCAACCGACTACACACGCCATTAACCTCGCTTTGCTGATATCTGTAATCCACCCGTTATTGATATAGTTGAAAGGTAAAGCTGAACGACACTGGCCGATTTTATTTCTCAACTAAGTCCTGCCTGTCCTTTACCTTTAGCGGCCACCGTGGTGTCCCTATTCGAAACGTATGAGCTAGGCGTTATTTTCACCTTCCCGTTTAAAATAAATGCGTAAAAAAAGGCACTGCCAGTGGCAATATACTACAATATTTCCTGTCCAGTTGTCCCTTTGCATTTTCACAAGAAATGTGGCGTGTGAAGGTATGAGAGATGGGTGATATTTACAGCTTTCGAATTCGACTTTTGTCTATGTATGCGGAACGTTTCATCGCCGAAGTATCACATCTCCGTTTTTAGCGCGAACTTGTACTTTCATAACGTCTACGTAATATAGATAAATGTGCGTATTGAGTTTTAACGTCAATTCGAGCGTTTGTTTGATTGCACGCAATCCGTGAACTTGTCAGCATCGTAAAAAGGCAGCATGCCGCCTGTATACAGTAAGCTTGATCTTGCTGCAAGTGGTACATTGCATTTTAGAAGGAATTGCTAAGTGACTTCATAGTCCAACCCTTAGTTGATGCCATCATCACCTTTACGGGTCACTTGCCCATGCCTGACGCTGAAAAAGAACAAGGATTCCTGTAAGGGATTTCGGATGTCTCCAGAACATCGCCACGCGGCTTTTGAAATATCACGCACACAAGGACGGGAAGACGTGCGGATGCCTGAAAAGATAATACTTCTTCCAACGCAGGAAGCTTTCATCTAAAGTGCGGTTATCCAGCTTTCCCACGCTAATATCTTATCACCAAGAGCGATATGGCACCTGCGTAAAAATTTATTCTTCGTGCCATCCGACCTACTGATAAGAGCACAGGGAGCGCCTGCTTAAACGCCCTTTCGCCTTACCATGCTCGATTGAAGTAACCTTGTTGCCTGCGCATTGATTGATTGATTGATTGATTGATTGATTGATTGATTGATTGATTGATTGATTGATTGATTGATTGCCTGAAAGATCGCTTGGGATCATGAAAGAAGCTACAGTGCAGGCTCTCCTGCGTATAGTATATATGTTTCGCAGTCCTCCTTTGCTAGCGCACAAAAGTGCAGTCGCATATAAATTCACGCACAATTTTACATTTTGCCCCCCGTAAAAATGCGGCAACGGTGAACCAAGAATTTAACGCACATCATCAGGCTTTGTAGCCCAATGCATCTGCCACAGATTCTCAGAACAAGGTGGAATGAACGTGTCGGTTTAGTTTTTGTGTACAATTTAGCATCAGCAAACATTACGCGAATGTGGCGAAGCATAATAGAAATCATCATTATATTTATTCGCTTTTTTTCGTAAACTTTGTACAGAAGCAATGAGGAACCAGCATGGCTTATGCATGTATTATGTATGTATATCGTTTGCTCTTTTGGAAAAAAGAAAGGCAATAGGAAAGCATCCTATTTACTTGAAAAACCAGGTTAGATGAGCTCCGACGCGCATCTGTAGTCCCACTTCTCTCAAAGGCATCATAAACCAACATTGCAGGGGTAATATATTCTTGGTATTGAAGAAGGTGTCCTTTGCAGGCCATTCCATACTGCTTTTTTATGAGCAGCGTATACTACCTCTGACGTCTTATTTATGAAGGAGCGTCGGGAATGTAGTATATCAGTGGAGACGTCACTTCTACGTCAGTGTAGTTTCAAGTTCGTAGTACGTTCATTTCTCATTGCTGTGTTCTTTGTCTGCGTAAGTTGTTTATTCCCATAAATAAGGCTCAAGTGCGTCGCAGTGCTGACGATAGTACTGTAAGGCATCAAGTACGAAGAATTTTGTTACGCCCTATGTATGTTTATTTTTTTACTCCAACTCATGCGATGACATTGACACTTTTCATGTTTGTCGCAGCGTATCCATAAATAATAATATTTGTCATATTGTTCTTGACAACAGTTTTTCTACATTGACTCGCCATGATGTCATCAGACCGGATAGCATTAAATATGTACTTTTTTTTTTTGGGGGGGGGGGGGGGGCTTCAGCAGAATTTTTGCGTCGAACACTTCAGGCAGTGCCGTTATATATCTTTTTTACTTCTTTTTGTTGTTATTTTTTTCAACCGCGCTTACGCCATTTTAATTAAAGGTCAGATCTGGCAAGCAATTAGGCCTAAAAACCGGCCTCGAGATATCACAAGGGTACGGAACCGCATATAACATACCTTGTATGAAATTGCGCGTTCAGGGAAGAAAATGTAAAAAAAAAGAGCCCTGGAATTCTTCAGCAGCAAAATCAAACGAAGGAGCAACAATGCGGTTATGAGCGACAAAGAGGGTGTTTTGTGTCGCGCTAAACAGGTATACTTTATTGCTTTATTGCAGTCGCTGATCGGTTGACGGCCGCAATGATCTTCATCAAGAACAATAACTTAGCTGTATTGCTGGCAGTTTGAATCCTATGAACAATTCAATCCGGCAACAACTACCGAAAAACTCTTTCTTTGCAAGAAAGGCTGCTTTTTTAAAACAGTACGAAAACGGAACAGGAGTTAGGGGTACGGTATATTGTGTAAACTTTAACCGTCTGTGTCGTGGCCGTGCAGTTGGCTACATTGTATGTCTTTATAATACCAGCAAGACCTGCCAACCGCCATATTGAATACTAGTTACACTGTTTTTTTTTTCTAATGGTTTCGGTATTAAGAGTTCATTCGAGTTCACGACGCTGTCTTTTTTCCAGCATATGCAAATAAGAATCTTTTAAACTTAACAGAACCTTAGCAGCTTTTCTTTTATCTTTCTTTTCTAACATTCGTTTGCTACGAAGGGGCAATAGTACGCGGCAGTGTGAGCGCACTTCTCAGAACGAAAGCTTCCAATGAACGACACGTTGTCTGGTATTTATGGACGACAAATACCATGACATTCCCCGGGTAACTCAGACAACCTTTAGTTGAGAGTTAAAAGCAAATGCTGTCCGTTCTTTCGGCGACCATCTTTACTTTTTCTCTCCTGAGGAACAATGTATCTGTAAGCACGCCTTCCGTACCACGCCACGCCTTCCTCCTTACGCAGCCAGCTCCGTGCTTGAAAAGCCTTTTAAAATTTCTAAGAAATGTGCGGCCTTTCGAGATCAATGACTGATGAAGGGATGATATTTTGCTCGTGTCTTTAATGATTGCGTAGAAATATTCAATATTACCATGGAAAATAGGATTAAAGAAAACAGCTTTCAAAGGGAATCGCTTCGTCGTCGCAACACTTTAAACCCTTAATTGAAAATCGAACCGAGACGCGTGGGCCTTTGTCGAATATATCGCTCGGGCAGGAGCGTGCGATGATTGCTGCAAAAAAAAAAAGAAAAGGTAGAGGTTGGAAAAAAACTAAAAAACAATGCAAAGTTCACAGCGTGGGTGACGTGCATAGAGTGGGGATAAGTGTTATATAAATATAATTTCTTCGCCTTCAAGATTGTGGGAGACAAAGAAAAAGAATTTGAGCTGCACTCGATGAAGGCGAATATTGGATCGCAGGGAAGGTCAGGGGTGAACGGTATATTTTACATGAATTATGATCAATGAGTTCAACATTGTACGTTATTGAGCAGCGTGGAAAATTAAACATTCCAACTGATATTGCAATAAGGCTGCGTACACGCAGAAAGCGGTGAAAGTGTGGCTGGACTGCCGTGGTGTCACAAAGTGGTTACGGTGCTCGGGGTTCGAGGCCGCTGCGCTCACGTTTTAAATGGAAGCTGAATGCTGGCGGCCCATGCACTAATATTGAAGTGCACGCTAAAGATCCCCAAGGGGGGGGTGAAATTTTCCGAGCATTCCACTACGGTATGCCTCCTAATCATATCGTACTTTTCGCAAGTTAAATCCTAGCAATTATTACAAAAGTTTGGCAGATTGTATCGATCGAGTCATCCTATATAACGTATGCTCGATTATGCTTAAGTAAAAAAAGATAAAGAGAGAACCGAAGATGACCTTTCACTCACGATGCGCTGGTTGTAACATACAAAAAAAAAAAAGAAAAAAAACTGAAAAAGAAACTGAATGATGAGAAATTTTGACGCAGCATTCGCAGCTAAAGATATTGATTTATGTCATTTTCGCATACCGTTTGACGTGTTCTGAGCTAGAGCCTGCGTCCGCGATAGTTTGATACACTGAGAGCTTAACGCAAGCAAATGAGAATAAAAATACCAACAGCGAAAGTGACATGTATGACTGATGATGGAAAAGGCAGCTGATTGACTGTTTGATACGCTGACAGCTTAACGTAGGCAAACAGCACTAAACACGGACAGCGAAAGTGACGTGTATAACTGATGATGGAAATGGTGCCTCTGTTGGCAGAAGTGTGATGCACAGCAAGCCAAGGATGTGCGTTAAACTAAGAAATACGATTGCTTTCGGACAAGGCTACACATTCCACATACTTTACGCTGAGCTAAAACAGCTTCGCTCCTAAAAAAAAAATACGGCATGGAATGAAACCGCTTCGGATTACTTCAAAAGCAACAAACCTTACACAGTAAAATACATCCCACGCTGTAGCAACACTGACCACAAGCTAGTAGCATTTTTCCCGTAGAGTTCGCCACTCTTCTTCGGCGGCACACTTCACTGGATAGTTAATCACTGTTTCTCCTTGATCTGATATAACAGGTGTCTCAAACTCACCTCAGCTAGAGGGCCACGGTCACGAAATTTAGTCCCGCGAGGGCCAGGTTAGTGAAGAAGATTGAAGCAGGGGAATGGGGGGGGGGGGGGGAGGGTAGGAAGAAAATGTCACCTCACGCTGCCACTTAAAAGAGCGCATTTTTCAGGTGTCATATTTGGATCATTTCTGATGAGGTTTTGGTGTCGGAATTCGAGAAACATAGCGATACTGATCTCCAGGATGACTGAAATTTGGAAGCCGATTCTGAAATACAGATTTAGTGCCACGGTTATGTTTCAACCCATGGTAACCGCATGAGGGACCTCACAAAAAGAACAAAATGCTTGAGACCCGTGCAGCCTTTGTAGCTTACCCGAAGAAAGCGTTATTTAAGGGGTCGTGAAATGTCGCTCCTAAAACGACCAATGGGGGGTCGCCGGCAGCCGCACGTGTTAACTATGTGACGCTTTAGGTGACGTCAGCGTAAGATGAGTAGACCTGCATGGATAGTTACCGTGGCTTACCGAGACATTGCCTCGATAATCGTCCATGCAAGTCTACTCTTTTTACGCTGACGTCACCTGAAACGTCCGTGCTCGATAAGCGTCCGTGCTTGATAAGGTCATCGAGGCTTTTCCTCGATATGTGTTCGTGCAGGTCTACTCTTCCTACACTGACGTCACCTCAAACGTCACCTATTTAGCGCGTCTGGCTGCCGGCGGTTAAGCGTTGTCGTTTTAAGAGCGAGATTTCACACTACCCCTTTTAATCGCGGAAAGGCCAGTAAGTAAGGCAATACCGCTTACCAAAGTCACAAACACTTAACTCCTTGTGAAGCAGCGGGCTGCAAGCGAAACATCCGCTGGCCGCGTGTTTGAGACCCCTGCGATATAAGAACCTAGGTGTTGTCGCACAAAGAAGGCGCCGGTACTCGCAGGCTTTCGATTAGGTGGCACCTAAAATGCAGATGTTTTAAAATTTCACCGTCAGATTAGTCCTATATGGTTTCAGCGTGTTGGCACCCACGCAGCGCCGCACTAGTTATATCTAGCTATACGCTTAGTATTCGGCAACGTGCGCAATAAATGTTAGACGGGGTTGGTCCGCATGGAACGCGATGCGCGCGTCTCCCTTCTTGCATGACTGGACACGCTGGGAACAGCAACGCTACGCAAGCAAAGCGCGATCGCTGTAGAGTCCGACGCGAGGCGCGACCGACGCGACTGGCCTCCGTTGGCGCGCCCCGGCGGCCACCTGGCACCGTGCCAGGGCACGGACGGAGGGACGGATGGACGGACGCGAGCATGAAACATTAAAGGCCTTCGCCTTAGTACCAACCAAGGAGGTACTAACACAGTAACTCCAGAAGTTCATTTCTCTATCGCATACTCGCAGAGAGCTGATTCGATTGCAAAAAGCCGGCAGATCCCACGCACTGTGGGAATCGATCTAAAGCGAAGCAGCCAGGAAGGAAGAAATCATGCTTTACATAAATTGCATGTCATGTTTTACATGTTAGGACCTGTCATTTATGGTCGTCATGCAGTCACGTCGCGCAATACCAAATTTGGTGTATATCAAGCTAACAAAACGGCCGTGAGCGCGCCATGCGCGTGGCATGCAAGTCATGTCGCACATGAAAAGTCATGATTTCCATATTACCACTTCTCATTTATGTTCGTCATACAGTCACGTCACTCAATCCAAAATTTGGTGTATATCAAGCTAACAAAACGGCCGTAAGCGCGCCATGCGCGGGGCATGCAAGTCATGTCGCACATGAAAAGTCATGATTTCCATATTACCACTTGTCATTTATGTTCGTCATACAGTCACGTCACTCAATCCCAAATTTGGTGTATATCAAGCTAACAAAACGGCCGCGAGCACGCCATGAGCGTGGCATGCAAGTCATGTCGCACATGACAAGTCATGATTTCCATATTACCAGTGTCATTTATGTTCGTCATACAGTCACATCACTCAATCCCAAATTTGGTGTATATCAGGCTAACGAAACGGCCGCGAGCGTGGCATGTAAATCATGTCCCACATGACAAGTCATGATTTCCATCTTACCACTTGTCATTTATGTTCATCATACAGTCACGTCACACAATACCAAATTTGGTGTATATCAAGCTAACGAAACGCCCGCGAGTTCGCCATAAGCGTGGCATGCAAGTCATGTCGTACATGACATTTCATGATTTCCATATTACCAGTGTCATTTATGGTCGTCATACAGTGACGTCAAACAATACTAAATTTGATGCATATCAAGCTAACGAAACGGCCGCGAGCGCACCGTGAGCGTGGCATGTAAATCATACTTTTCATGACAAGTTAATCATGATTTTCATGATATGACCAGCCAATTATGTTCGTCATACAGTCATGTTATGCCATACGAAATTTGGTATAAATCCCATTAAAGATACGGCCAGGAGAGCACAAAGTCGTAGGCGGATAGATAGATAGATAGATAGATAGATAGATAGATAGATAGATAGATAGATAGATAGATAGATAGATAGATAGATAGATAGATAGATAGATAGATAGATAGATAGATAGATAGATAGATAGATAGATAGATAGATAGATAGATAGATAGATAGATAGATAGATAGATAGATACGCTCAAAGTCGTCGAAGTTCGCTAAGAAATGCTTCGCATTTAAAATTTAAACCGGAGCGATCACGCAAATCCGGCAGAGTAGGAAAAGTCCACGGCAATCCTCAAGACTATAAATTGTAGTAGTTTATTTGTATAAAGACACAAAGTAACAATCAAAATTAAAATTAAATCTACCGCTACGTATGCAGGTCTGACCTTCACGCAAGCGTAGTGGTCTTAAAGACTGCCCCAATATCTGCGCTAATACGAGGGACAATGACAAAGGCTACATACTCGGTTGATGTTCTGGTGCTTGGGCTTATGCATTAGATGTCGACTCCCTGGGAAACGCGTTTTCTAAGCACAATCAATTGGCTGATGCCCGTCAAAAAGCGCTGTCGCAGTGTGCGCGCTTCACGAGTGTATCCGTCTCTTAAAATTCTGATGACCACCCACCATGACTTTTTAATCATTTCATTAGTTATTTGAAAGTATGCGCCTACGCTATTCCAGTTCTACCAAGTATACCTACTTACTTTGTAATGCTAGATCTGTTCTATGAGTTCCTGCGTACGTGCGCATTTTTTGTGCTTAATAATGCATGTCTTTATCCCCTCTAGTAGTAGTAGTAGTAATAATAGTAATAATAATAATAATAATAATAATAATAATCTTAGTACACCAGTACCTATAAAAGTTTAATTGGCCTGCCTATAGTGGGCGGCTCCGATAGCGTGCTCGGCGTCTGGGTACCCTGCGGCCGAGAAATGCAGAACGGCTCTTCGCTGACATATAAGAATACCTTAATGAATCCCAGATGATCAAATGCATTCCAGATTGCCCCACTGAAGCATGTCTCTCAATGAAATTGTTGTTTCGGACTTTGAAGACCTCCGACGTGTCTTTCATATCTTTTTACCAGTGTATGGTGAAACGCAGCCTGGTACACCTGCAAGCGATTCCGCCCAAATGGACACAGGGACAACACGAAATTCGCTGTGTCCCCTCGGCGCTATCGCCGTATCGAGTGGGAGGCGGTATTTCGCAGCGCACTCGGCGCAGCGCTCTGCCTGGTATTGGTCAAGCAGTACAACCCACGCTCAGCCAGCATCCTCTGGGCATCTGCCTGCGCCGCCGGGGCCGAACAAATGCTAACACGGCACATGCAGCTAAGACAGCCACGCTAATTTACGGTCGCCCTTTAGATGCTCCGCAGCCGTCATTCTTTCCATGCGGAAACGCAAGCGCCCACGCGTTGCTCCGGATATTAATTTGCACTGGTTCGAAGGTATTTGTGTGTGATTCGCTGCTCATCTCGTTAATGTTCTGCGCGCTCTCTGTGTGCGTGCGTGTGTGTGTGTGTGTGTGTGTGTGTGTGTGTGTGTGTGTGTGTGTGTGTGTGTGTGTGTGTGTGTGTGTGTGTGTGTGTGTGTGTGTGTGTGTGTGTGTGTGTGTGTGCGTGCGTGCGTGCGTGCGTGCGTGCGTGCGTGCGTGCGTGCGTGCGTGCGTGCGTGCGTGCGTGCGTGCGTGCGTGCGTGCGCGCGTCCATCCCTCTGTTTCCGGACTATTGCGCGCATAGCCAGGAGGCTCTCCTGTTAACGAGATTTCATGGTTGTACACGCTCGGAACACTCGCTAGAATGCAATTAGGCTGATAAACACTGCATGCTCAGGAATGCGCGCGTGGGTTGGAGTAACAGGTGCCATCGTAGTAAATATGCATATCTTATTGTACCGATGGTGTTCCTTCGCATCCTTAACACAAATAACACAACAAAAGAAATAAGGAATATCATCGACTGAAATCTTCGCGGTTAAATATGGGCCAAATTAACACAACGTAATTTCGTATTTGGCCCACCATCTGCTTTAATGGCACGTCGAGCGTCGTGATCGCCTGAAGTATGCTCATAAAAAAAAAAAACTTTTCAACGAAAGGCCTTCTTTTTTTGGAAATATGGATTCGGTGTCTCATTAATAAATTTTGTTTCCACGCTCCTAACACAAACCAATCACATAATTATTGATTATCCGCAGATTATGTAAATATTTGCCTGACTAATGGATCGGTAGTGGTTGCTGATTATCACGGGAACTAGCATACTCCCCGCAATTTCCAGCTAAGTTTTGTTTAAAAGGAAATTATATTTTAGGAATTGACGAAGAAATTTCACCCTGTGTTTCTGAGGTATGCATTGTTAATGTATTAATAATGGGCGATTCTGTTACGACCACCTGATATACTTTAACCTGCACTCCAGTGTAAGTAGATCTAGTCGCTGTGGACTCAAAATCGGACATGCTGTCTTGTGCTTAGCAACAGCGCTACGTTAAATAATTTAAAGTTACCGCGGCGAACTAGTTATTGTTGCAAGGTGCTGTAACATTTTTCAGCAGTAGGACATGAACAACAAAAGGAATTGATGCTGTCCTTGCAGTGTTAGTCGGGAAGAAAATTGTGTTTCGCACCTGCGTTGCGAAGTCACAGACGCGCCCGCCGTCCTTGTCCCTTAAGAAAACAGGTGGTATTGTCGAGTTCTCGACACTCGTGACGTAACGACCACAGGTGTTCCAATCAAACAACGCAAAAGAAAGCAAGAAAAGAATACACATGCTTAGAACAATCCATGCAAAAAAAAAATCAGTCATTAGGAAAAATTCTAAAGCAAGCGTTGTCACTGAAACGTCAACAACAAACGCAGACCGATAGCTTCTTTGTCTATAAATATATTGGGGCGTATGAACTATGTCCTTAGATTCACATAGTCACTCACGTAGAGATTTTGTCCCGCGGATTGAGACATGTGTGGGCGCGAAGCAGGCCCGCGTAGCCAGAAATTTTTTTCGGGGGGGGGGGGGGGGGGGGCACCTGCTGAAAACCTTGAAAACCACCTATTTTCATTATTTTTTCTTGGTAAAACACCCCCTTCCATACGAATTTCGGGGGGGGGGGGGGAACCGGGCCCCTTGCCCCCCCCCTGGCTACGGGCCTGGCGCGAAGAAGTCATAAGCAAATCAACAATGTCGGCGCTCCATCAAGCGGTGAGAAGTCGCTGATCAACATACATACATTACGACATAAATTTACGCTCATGCGTTTTATGTATGCAGGGAGAGTTCCATTTTTGGGTGCGGTTTTGTTCTATCAAAACACCATTATTTTTAAGTGTCAAAACGGGGTTACCGTTCTGCATATTGGGACAATCTGCATTAGGGCGTGCGTCAGATTCACATCGTTGTTTTGACGTTTGAAACCCAAGATATTATAGTTATTTGGAATGGCGAAATATATCTACATATATGCTCTTATCAAGACAGCGCGTGTGCGCGTAGCTCCAGTGTCTCTGTTGAAAGTGTCTGATATAGAATTATAAATGCTCCCAACTAAGGTGTCGTCTACTTCAAGCGTTCCATTAAGAACATGGTTCCTGAGGCTATATGCTGGATCAGTCACCTAGTAGAGTGTACAGCGCAACGGTAAAGGTGATTAAATTATTCGTCACATAGATCCTTTCGGTGAATATATCCTCCATGAAAACTTGGAAGACACTTGAGCTTCGCCTTCAGGAGCAGTGCGCGTCGCCTTCTCAATCGCTAGCCGGGCTTCGGTTCTCGGTGCATGCCTGAATTGTGCCGCAAGGAAACGAATGACTGTGCGCGTGACATTGGCCGCTTCAAGCTATCCTAGAATGCATACTGCAAGTACAGCTGCGAAGTACCCACTACGCCGTAATTCTTTCTTTTGCGAATCAGCGAAGGGCCTACTACGAGTCCGTAAGGCAACACGCGAACCTACGCAGCTGCTTCCTTTGTTATGCTTTTGCAGATGATGATGAATAAAA
>JALIZH010022338.1:0-11305 GCA_030522465.1 Rhipicephalus appendiculatus
GCAGGCTAATTGCCGCTACAGTGACGTAGATACTCGGGACATTAGTAAAAGATAATGGCTTACAAAAAAGAAAAACAAAAAAAATCACAGCATATCCACGGAGTGAATGATGATGAGTGGGCGAAGCTCTGGAGGTTCATCGGTAAACTGTGAATCTTCCGTGAATTTTTGTCCAGTACATCATCAAAGACGTGACAAACACTGCGTGTATATATACAAGAAATTTTATTTATTCGTAAATGGTAGCTAGACGTGGCTTCCGGTCCCCATTCATAATAACGGCTTTATGGTCGGTGAAGTGGAGGGATAGGGGTTCTTATATGGCTCCGTAGAGGATTCTTAGAGGGGAGAGAGGGGTGAGCGTAGAGGAGAGAGAGGAAGAGAGGACGCACATGCGCTGTGGGGATGTGGAACGCGGACGCCGCTCAGTAGAGTAGAGGATTCCTAGAGGAGAGAAAGGGGGTGAGCGTTGGAGAGGAGAGAGGGGCTCCCAGACACAGGCTCAGCCACAGCTTCCTGCGTAATGCCAGCACTTGGTAGGATGGCCTCCTGTCGTCTCCCCTTTGCGGCCTGCTCTACCGCCGCTGAGACGGCCGGTCTCCACCTGGCAGTTGACCTCCTGGCGGCAGACCACCCAATGTGCCCCGTGGCTCTCGTGTGCGACTCAAGAGCCGCGTTGCTGGCCATGGCGAAACCAGAACGGGCAGGCTTCGGGACGCAAGTGCTCGTCACCAAGCTGCATGCCCTCCTTGCCAGTGACGTCGATGTTTCTCTGCACTGGGTCCCGTCTCATGTGGCAATTCAGGGCAATGAGCAGGCAGACGCAGTGGCGAAGAAGCGCATCACTCCACCATCGCTGTGTGCCGTGCCGTGATCACCTCCGACTTTTCGAGGCTCACATTGAGACGGCTACTACTACGCTGCCACCGCGACGACCGTGTGGCCAGGATGGAACCACCGACCCGGCTGTCTGACCGGGGTCTCACCATGAGGGAGAGGTCCCTGCTACTGCATCTACGCATCGGCTGCTCCTGGCCTGCGGCCCGGAGTCATCGGCTTGGCAGAGCCTCGTCCCCTGCGTGCACTGCTTGCGGGGCGGACGAAACCATTGAGCACCTGTTGTGTGTATGCCCCGCTCTTCAACTACAACGAGCCACCTTGCTCGCCACACTCCGTCGCCAGGGTCTACCCGCGGCTACACAGAGGGACCTCCTCTTCCCTGCACGGAACCACAACCAGGTCTTCAAGGCGGTTCTTCGCTTCCTTGAGGACACTGGACTGGACAACCGGCTATAATAGCCCCGGCCGCGTCCTCGGTCTTGGACGCCATTTCTCTCTTTTTTCTTTCTCTCTTCTTCTCCTCTCTTTCCCACATCTTTAATGCCCTCTCCCCATTCCCCTACAGGCGCTGAGCCGTGCTCCCAACTAGGGCTGCAGAAATTGCGTCTCTTCCTTTGCCACACTCTCCTCCTCCTCCTGGAGCCAACCTGGGCGACAGACACCACCTGCCTAGCCATTCCTAAGCTGCCCCTCTATGCTTTCGAAACGCACTTTCAGTGACTGTTAGCAATCTTGAAGTATTTTGTCTCGCCGGACTTCAGCTGAACTCAACCAAGTGCCGGTTCGGCCGCCGCCGAATTACAATACTTGGGCATTTGATTGACGCTTCCGGCGTACAGCCTGATAACCAAATGTTCGAGCAGTGAAGGACTTTCCTGGGCTGAAAACCGCCAAAGAACTCCGCAGCTTTGTGGGGCTCTGCTCCTACTTTCGGCGGTTCATCAAGAACTTTGCGGAAATGGCTATGCCCCTAACTCATTTACTAAAACAAGACGCGACATTTAACTGAGGTCCCTCGAAAGCAGCGGCTTTCTCCAAGCTCGCGACTTTGCTCACGTCTTCTTCTGTTCTGGTCCACTTTGACCCTTCAGCACCAACTGAAGTCCGCACCTATGCCAGCGGTCACGGAATAGGCGTTGTGTTGGCTCAGTGACAACATGGGCAGAATCGAGTGATAGCTTATGCAAGCTGGCTGCTGTCCACCTCGGAGCAGAATTATTCAGTCAAGCAGCGTGAATGCCTCGCTCTGGTGTGGCCAGTCGCGAAATTTCGCACTTACTTATAAGGCCGACCATTTATTGTTCTCACCGACCACCACGCCCTTTGCTGGCTCGCCTCCCTGAAAGACCCCACAAGTCGTCTGGCTAACTAGGCACTCCGCCTCCAAGAGTATTCCTACACCGTAGTGTATAAGTCTGGAAGACTGCACAAAAATTCGGATTGGCTGTCACGCTACCCTGTGGCCGACTAGGACTCGACGAGCACTGACTCCGTCGACTGCACCCTTCCCCTCTCCCAGCTGATTCATCTCGGCGACGAGCAGCGTCGGAATCCGCATATCAGTCGCCTAATGCAACTGCTAGAATCTTCACCGTACCACACTTCAGTACGCATGTTTACCTTGAAAAACGACGCCCTATATCGGCGTAATTTCTCAGCCGCCTTTCCCGACCTCCTTCCGGTCATACCAAAGCACCTGCGCTCCATAGTTCTCCGCGAGATCGATGACGCACCAACCGTGGGTCACCTTGGCGTTTCACCTGTGTTTCGGCGTAGGTTTTCCACTATGTGGAAAACCTACGACGTCATTCCCCGTTCTAGTCAATCCCCGTTCTTTCATTGCTTCATTTGTGAACAAGGCCCCCCGTGCGGGAGCCGCAATGTCGTGTTATTTTGGTCGGCGTCGTGTTTTTTACCTTTTGACTATGTGATCTTATTGTGGTACACGGTGCCCCGCGTTAACTGCTGAAAGACAGAGGTGTACATTTCTTTCTAAAGTGGTTGACGATATCCTGCGTTCCTGCTGCACGCAGCATAAGCTCACGACCTCATACCACCCCCCATACAAACGGGCTTACAGGGCGCTGAAACCGGGCCTTCACAGACATGCTGTCGAAATACGTCTCGGCCGACCATCGTGACTGGGACCTTGCACTGCCCTAAGTGATGTTCGCGTACAACTCCTCCTGGCACGACACTGCTGGATAGTCGCCATTTTACCTTTTATTTGGACGCGAACCAAAACTGCCACTGGATACCTTCCTGCCGGCTGCTGCACAGTCTACCACGAAAAACGCACGCGACGTTATTGCTCACGCTGACCACGCCCGTCAGCTTGCCTGCAACAGATTAACGGCTTCCCAAGAAACACAGAAGCATCGTTAGGACGAGCGGCATCGCGACGAACAATTTTCGACCGCTTCCCTCGTTCTTCCTTGGTCCCCTACGCGACATGCATGCCTTTCTGAGAAGCTTCTTTCTCGTATCATAGGCCCATACCACGTGCTTCGAGGAGTGACCGACGTTACATACAAAATTGTTCCTGATGATCCCTCAACATCCTCTGCTCCGTTATCCCGTGACGTCATACATGTATCAAAGCTCAAGCACTACCACTCTCCTTCTGCTGTGGCCCCATAGACGCGCCGGGTCGGCGCTTTCGCTGCCGGGGGGTTTTGTTATGTGGTTTTGACTGAAGGTGACAGGGCATAGTGGGATATACCCTGAACTGTGTCTGGGACAGAAGTCAAGAAGTGGGCATTGTTGTGTGAGCTGTGCTGTGGTTTACTAGTGACTCATGGCTGTTATTTCCACGTAACTATATGATGCCGTGTGATGCGTCCACGCTATAGAAGCATGTCACCAGTAACACCCGCAATAACAACCTCCCTGTTCTTAGCATGTGGCAGCGCATCGACGACATGCGCTCTCCGAAGCAGCAGACAGTGGAGTAATATGCTGTACGCAAATCCACTGCTGCTGCCAAAATGTAAAGCCTTTGTGCTCCTGATTCGGCATTACACGCGGACGTCTCGGTAAAGGGGAACCGTACGGTAAATAATCCGTGGGGTTGTCCGGTTCGCAGTGAATTGATCGCAGGTGACTACCAGTACATTTTTTCGGTGGAGAGGTCACAGTCATATTTCGAATATTCCCCTGGTGAATCGACGTGCAGCTTCTCATCACAATTAACCACTTCAGCGATCTCCAATTGATTGTCACTCGCCTTAAACACTTGCGCGTTTTTCGTGTTTATAAGTATTGTGAAACGTTGTTATCACGAAACCTATTTCTATCCCATTGAACCAAGGAATATAAAAACCACATCAGCTATTTTGCGCTGCAAGTGTTCGTCACTTATTATTGCAGCTGTTATTTGAATTTCCGTACGTATTCTCTTACGTTGCGAGGGTGTTGTTTGACATGTGTGTTTGTGCCTTTTTCAATGTCCTACAGTTTAAGAAAGGGAAAATAGACAACCACCCGTGTGTAGCGCGATGCCACAAAAATCACAACTGTAGGGCTGCATTACTTGCAATTCTACAGTTTGTGTGCGTTTATGCACAGTGTGTGTGCAGTTTTTGTGCTTGACCTACAAATACTAAGGAGTAGCCAGTGTCTTGTTTGTGCGCGAACATCTCCACATATTATTGTCATGCTGGCAATATCAATAAAGAAACAGATGTTTCTTTCAATAACATGTATTTTGAGATAGTGCAGGTTATTTCAAAATATCTTCATCGACAATTCTTGATTCCAAACAGCTGTTCAAAAGGGCTGGGGCATTCACAAGCACTGGGCGCACCCGTTCCGCAGCCTGCGTAGTGGCACGTCTGAAAAGCAATTCGCAAAATGCTTTATTATTTCATCTCCTAATACGTCCAAACAAATCAGTATTCTTCTACGCAAGCATTGTTTCAAAGTCAACGTAAAAAAAATAAAGAAAGAGATTAAAAGGAAACGCTCACAAGCTTTTCATCCAACATTTCCTGTTTTGGCGATGACTTAGACTTGACTTTTTTCGAAGTCGGGCTAGCAACATGTACTGTGCAGTTCAAATTACTATCTCGAACAATTGCTGAAAAATTCAGTTTTCGCCGACCTAATGACCTCTAAAATTTTGACACCAACTGTAGACAGACGTTTATTTTGAATCTAGGAAAATGTTCTGTCATCATCTATCATAACTAACACATCGTTCGGCCTTCTCAGGCGAAAACTCAAGAATGTGATATCACCTTAAAAAACTAACACGCACAACAATTCCGTCGAAACATAAATATTGGCACGTGGCCGTCACGGTGTAGAATACGGCAGTCGGGATACGAAGCGGGTGTGAAAAGATGCATGGGTGGTGTTGATTTACACTTTATATCGCAGGAACGGTCCCACGCATTACAGCGCGTGCTTGCATGCTTAACAAGACAACTTTTGGCTACCATTTTATTCTGTTTTTGCCCCTTAGCGTTTCTTATTTTTTTGTATCTGAGAACTTAATGTAGACAGGGGGAGTTAAAATATAAATGCACCTTTTCTCAAAAAACGAACATAGTATGATCATGAAATTTCACATGTTAACTATACATTGCAGTGATATTAATTCCTACCTGAAACAACAGGTTCTTGCATTTATCTCACAAGAATAAATATCATCCTCACATGTCACTTGCCGTAAAAAGGACTTTGAAGTTAATATTTCTTTCGCAAGTCTACCGTAACTACAATAGGTTAAAAAAATTTGGAAAAACCTGCTCTTGAGAAAAAAGTTTGTTTCGCCGCACGGGCGAAGCAATGAATGCGATAACAGCGAAGTGAAATGTCGCGCGAAAAACAGCAAGCAGGTCGAAACATGCAGCGTGCTGCTCAAGAACCAAGGACACGTGAAAAGAACACACCAGGCGAGCAGGAACTAACTACTGTCACAGATCGACACGTGCAGCGCGCAGATCAAACAAAAAGAAGGACGCACGAAACGAATGTACATATATACACAGGACCAGCGCGAACTAACAATTGTCACAGCTGCGAGTACTTTGTGCTTGAGCGGTGCAGTGCAAGTATCGACTGCGCAAAACCAACTGCCCCCCCTCCCCCCCCCCCCCCCTTACGCTTTTCCAGCTACAGGTAACGCCTTACGAAAAAATTGGCCGCGTATCTGCGTGCTTCGCTGCAAATGTCGTCGAAAGACGATAGTCTTGTGCCGACTGCACTGCATGAGCGGCATGAGTACCACAATTTAATAGCTGGGCTAGCCGCTGGGCTCGTTTTTCGGACGTTTTCCGGGCGTGCTTAGACGGACGCCGGCGTTTCTCCGCTGAAATTTGGTCGTCGGTCTTTTCTCTGCGTTCTCTGATCATGTCTTGTAGAGTGGGTCGTATTTCATCAAGCGGCCATATATGTTTTGCCTTGCCTGAGACAGCGCTCTTCTACGATGAATCAGCCGCATCTGGCTGGCATTGATAAAACAGAAGAGGACGCCATCTACAGCGCTACCGGGGAACATCGGCTTGTGTTGAACAATGCTGCTGCTAGGTGGCAGCACCACAGCCAGCCACAGCGTCGAAGTTAAATCACTGGGCGGAGACTTGTTTTGTACACAGCAGCGCCGCGTAATAAACACTAGGATCTTTATAATTACGTATCTATAGATTTTGTTTTAAAGGAACACTGTGAATAGTACTAAGGTATTGATGTTGTGCCTCAGGTATGCGTAATATTTGATTTTTAATTGCCCACGCTCACCCGTATGAACACATGCTCCTTGGTCAAGATTGGAGGTCGTAAGGCAGGGGGGTTAAAGTTTGGCCAGCTAGCTGAAGCGTGTGACGTGCCGACAAACAGAGAAACAGACAGACAGAAAGACAGACAGACCAAAATTTCTCCGTTTAGGTATCCCAAGAAAGACTATCGTCTTTAAAAACGGCCGCTACAGCGATCGAAGTGACCTTCGTGCGCGCTGGAGCTTGAACGTAAACTTCGAGGTGAAAACAGATGTACAAACTTCCTCACTCTGGAGATAAGCGCGCGCGATCGGGTGTCCAAACCTTGTAGGGCAAAGTACATGTGGGAAAGGGCGTGCGCGCATCGGAAGTCTGGTCAAAACCAGCCCAATGACGCCCGTCAAGGCACGCTCTTTGCGCCATCTCTGTGGCGATAAAAAGAACATGCTGCAGCGCCCCCGAGCTCTCCGTGCCTCCAGCGGACAATGGTGCATATAAAGAGCTCACCGTTAGTATGCTGAAGCACTTATGCTCCGTGGCCAAATATATATATATATATATATATATATTGTAGCGAAGCTTTGGAACTAGTGGGTCGTCCTCTCCAGCGCCTTCTTGTGGGTCGCCCTCTTCGAAGAAAAGGAGCAGCTCGTGCTGAGAGTCGGTCCCCGCCTTGACTGTCGCTGTCGGGCATCGTCGCCGAGTGCCCGCCAATAAACGTCTTAACAATATGGTGGAGAGTGCTGTGCCCTTAAAACAACTTCGGTCCGCATTCGATGCCCTTGCAGCTTCGATCCCGTACCGTGCCATCTACTATGCCCCAAGACGCCACTCAGCAAACGCTTCCTCCTGCGCCGACGCCATGTCCCGGTGTCCCCCGCATCCGCGACCCTCCTGTCTTCACCGGCGCGGATGGCACTGACGTCGAGGACTGGCTCGCCATTTGCGAACGCGTGAGCGTCCCCAATAAATGGGACGAGGCAGGCAAACTCAGCAACCTGGTTACAGTGTACTAGAAGAGGGCAGTAAAACGAAAGAAGCGGCCGCGCCACATCTCAGGTGATGCTCCGGCGGGCGACAGTAGCGGCGGCGCTGTAGTCGCTATGTACTGAAGCTGTGGGGAGCGTCTGCATTTGGCACGCGCGCGTCGTAACCTACGAAAGCGTGTAATTGCGCGTTTTGAGGGCGTTTAGCGCATTACTGAGCTTTAATCGGTGACTCAATGGCTGCTACGCGCCATGGTGCACGAGTAAATATGCAGGCGTGCCAAAATCGCTCCGAAATATTTCTTGTTGGAGGAGCCTGCCGACCACCAAAGAAGGCGGAAATCAGATTTGGCTCACATGCACCTAGCTGCTCACTGATTGTTGTGCGGGTTGCAAGCAACACTTCGAGAAGGGCTACACCGTAAGAGACTACGAAGGCACTACGAAGAGGGAAGAAGTAACAAATGAGCGGCGAAAGCCTACAATCCTTTTGTCGGCAGTTCCAACGATAACTAGAGCATTGATCCTTATATTATGAGCACCAAAGCGTTCGATTGTTTTATGGCTAACCTGAGTACAACTAACTCTATGGCAACATTTATACTTGGGATGGCTGGGTTCTATTGTGCCCGTTTTGCGCTGTTTCTTTAATGCCAATCGAAAGGCTATCTTGTTTCAACATCGTGCTTCCGCGGTGATTGTGCATCGGTTACGCGACCTCTGAGGGCTTAAAATACCAGGAAGCCGAGCCAGGGATCCGAGTCAAAGGCGCGCGTTCACCTCCTAGGCACGAACTTCATACATCAGGGTTTATCTCAAGTATATTGAAATGCGCAGAAGTAAATATGGGCCGTACGTTATTCACCCTAAATTCACTAAAGCCAGTTTCCTTTTCTATGGAGAGCTTATATTGCGCTTTTTTCCAGGCCTTCTATTGATGCCACTGCAAGAACTTGTTTGCGACAGTGTTCTGTATTATAATTTAATTATTGTATCTGTAAAGTGCGAAGAGTGAAACTAGAAGGGGCGGTGGTGCTCTGCGCTTTGCTTGCGGTATTAGGTTTATATGTCACGCAAAATGCGGACAATAAAGTCACACCTCCCCGCCGGATCCTGGAAACTCGAGTCTCACAGGCCACCGTGATATCCTGGATTATTATCGCACTTCGCGCCGACTTTACCCTGGCCCCGCTGGCGGTCTGGCGAAAGCGGACGAACGACTGCTACGTTGCCTTCAGACTAATACCTTTATTAGTCCGGCGGTCGCCAGGCACTTCATACCGGAAATACTTGTCAGGTGCTAGCCGACACCTTTCACGTTGTGGCTTCGTGTCCTGCCACTCCACTTCCTTTCTCATCCCCATTCCCCATCCCAACTAGAGAGGCTTGGGGAGGAGTACCTGCTCGGCTGCTCTACCTTGGATGCGCAACGCTCCCTTGGTGGCGCGCGCCCGGGCAGCGGTCATCTCCAATGGCATCCCGGACTGTGGAACGCCACTCAGGCACACAGTAACTCTCTGAAATATTTCTGAATAAAATGTTTAGCACCACCACCACCCGGCCCGATTAACATTATCCGTGCAACACCCCTGAGGACGGCCGTTATTTGTACGCGGTCCAGTTACGTTTGACTTGCGATACCTTTGAGCCTTCGTAATGTCGAAAAAGGCATATTTACACAGCGCATTTGTAAAGAAACGCACCGTACACGCAGATTCGCCAGTGGTAGGTGTTCGGCGTTCTTTCGGCAGCATAATATATCAGCACACAGCTTTCTGAGCACTGATAATTTTGCGATAAATGCGCTCAGTTACTCTGCATAAACGCCCCCAGAAGACAAAATTAAGGCAGAAGACATCAGAACAGGTCCCCCCTCCATCCGACTTTCGGGGGGGGGGGGGTGGACCTCTGTGTTTTACCGAGAATAAATAATGAAAATAGGCCGTTTTCAACAGGTGCCCCCCACCCCCCCCCCCCTCCGAAAAAAATGAAGCAAGCAAACTTATGAAGCAAGCATCGATTAAAAGCATTGAAGTTTCGTCGATCAAGGCTTACGACGACCAGTCCTAGGCATAATAATTATAGACACGCAACGAATGCCGCATCATAATTAGCCGGGTGCAGCCGATGTGCCAAGCTGTTTACGCGCGGCGCAGCGCACCTTCAGTACCGAGCGACTGCAGCGCCGCCGCTTCTGTCGACGCGGCAGGCATCAGGCGGCGAGGCGCGGTCACTCCACTAAACAGTTCTAGTACAATCTAACCTGGTTTTCTACCTCGCCTGTGTTGCCGGCATGTGGTACAACAACCACGCATCCGATTTCCCGACTTGGTCCGCTTTTAAGACCGCCGTCATCGACGCGTTCGGCCGTCCTGCCGTACGTAAGCTGCAAGCCGAAGAGCGTTTGCGTGAACGAGCACAGCAGTCCGGCGAGTCCTTCACCAGCTACATCGAGGACATGCTCGACTTGTGTAAGAAAGTGGACGCGAGCATGTCGGAGTCGGACATAATCACACATGTTCTCAAAGGCATCGCCGACGATGCCTTCACCATGCTCCTGGCCAAGAATCCTCGCACTGTGGAAGAGGTCATTACGCTGTGCCAAAGGTACGAGGAGCTGCGCCGGCAGCGCTCGATGACCCGTCGACCACCGTCACGCGACGCTGACCTCGCGGGCTTGTCGGCCGTTACTGACCACACCACCTTGCTCGCCGAAATCAAGTCGTTCGTGCGTGAGGAAATTGCCCGCGAGGTCTCTTTACTGGCTTTCGCTCCACCGCAACATGTCGAACAGCCGTCAACTACACTTTTGCCTCCCCTCCGCCGAGCGATTCAGCAGGGAAATCGCGGAGGTCATGTCTGAATACCACCAGCCGCCTCCAGCACCTGCGCCACTAAGCTACGCACAAGTTGTAGCCCGGCCACCCCCACCGATTCCTGTGGCTGGCCCGCTTAGTTACACCGAAGCCGTCGCCAGACTAAAGTGGTTGCTTGGGCGTGTTGGTACGACATAGTGGAGGAAAACAGCGCAAAAGACGAAGGACCAGGCAGAGAAGGATACAAACAACAGCGCTGACTTACGGTCTCTGGCCACCTTGGCATTCATTGCCGATATTGTGGGTGCGTCCCTGAGTTTAATCTTTGTGCGGTTGTAAAGCGCCATCGGGACCAGCTTACACGTGAAATGCTGGAGGCCCTGAAAATAGCTAAGCTGGGTGACGCATGCGTGAGCAGGCCTTCAGTTGCCTTGTCAGAAAAGGAGGTTATGGAAGTGAATGATGATGAGTGGGCGAAGCACGGTGATTGTTCGGTAACCGTGAATCTCCCATGATATTTGCCCACTCGCTCGTGGAAATGAGTGACAACGCGTGCGTTCAGTATATACAAGGTGCTTTATTTACGGTGTATTGACCTTTCGTTAATGTTTTTTTTAAAGACGACAGACTTTCTTGGGACACTGAAACGCAAAAATTTTGGTCTGTATGTCCGTCTGTCTGTCTGTCGGTAACCCGAATCAGCTTTTCGGCCAAAGTTTAACTTCTTTCTGAACGCCCAGCCATCTTGAACTGGTGTTCGCTTTCATATTTGTGAACATATTCGATCAAAACGCAAATACTACGCATTCCTGAGGCACAATATTAATATGTAAGTGTCAGGACGTGTGTTCTTTATTAGAAAATACATAGGTACGCAATTCTAAAGACCTTAGTGTTTTTAGGCTGTCTCAGGCAAGGCAAAACATAGTAGTACGGACGGCAC